>JAJJWX010001830.1:0-163112 GCA_023529315.1 Papaver bracteatum
GCAAATTTCTATTTTGTAACATATCTGTCTCTAACTTCAAGGAAGAAACCTACAAAATCTTTAAGGTTGAAACTATAGGTTCTCTAAAAAGAACTAATTCATCCTTCTATGATCGGTCATCTCTCCGAATGTAGTTGCCATGTCAAGGTTGGCCAATCCCAACAATGCCTTCCTACGAACAAGAGAAAACACAACCTTCACTACTCCCAATCTTTGGATTAACTAATTATTAATTTATTAAGATAAATTAGTCTCTAAACTTTTATCTTAACTGGTGTAATCTGATAAATTTACTTTACATCATTTTAAACAATTTTAATCATCAAAACTTATTTTATTACTTTTATTTATCATTATTATTATTATTTATTTATTTTAATGGAATCGAATTTTAATTTCAAAGGAAATTATATTATTATAACTAAATAGATTTTAAATTCATGCACTAATTAAGAATGACTTAATAATGTTATAACCATTATCCAAATATAAAGCTATACCTAATTGTTTATTTCATTATGTGACTTGATATAAGCTAATAACCGCTAACAATTTATCATAGTTGTTTGGTATTAATATTTTATTATTATTATTACATTTATTTATTTCTTATTTCTTAGACCAATAAAATTTAATCGTAATTAATCATAATGTCAAGTGTAAATTTTATTATTAATACTAGACTTGATTTGGTCAAACTTTATTTCCTTAAATTTATATTATTGTTAAATAATCCTTAAGTTGTACTATTAATAAAAATTACATTTTGTTATTACTATCCAATAATTATTATTCAAATGACATTTACAATAACTCTAAATTTTATAGCAATGAGTAAAATATAATGTTGTTAATTACTATCTTATCAAAAATTATTGTCTTAATTATATTATCATTTTCATTATTGTTTTATCAAATTTTCTTATTTGATTACTAGTGTAACTAACATACAATTAAAATAATTGTTTAGTAATGATACTTAGTTTAATTTTATTAAACCCTAATCTTGTAAATATAATTTTACTTTCACGAAAAGATTGATATATGATTTTATTTATTGATTGAATGCATATACTACGTCTTGTTAAATATTGGCGTTGGTAATTTAATATGATTTAAACTTTGAGTCTGCATAAAATTTTAGTATGTCTTCATAATCTTAAAATTTATGTATTAATAATAAGTATCTTATTCATAGACAAATTTATTCTCCTTTAAGTTTAATTTTGTACTAAGCATTCAAGTATTATAATTATCACGTCATATGTATAATTTAATGATTTAATGAATCATTTATTGGACAAAAGATAATTTTGGTATAAGATTGTTAACAAGTTTAGTGTTTACTCTGTGCTTATATGGCTTCACGTTCTTTTATTCCTACTTAATAAGTCTTACTTATCTATCTGGTTTAAACACCAAACACATGATTTTAATTTGTTATTAGTTAACTTTGCAAAACTTAATTGTAGATAAGGAACGCGTAATTGGGGGATATGAAAACTAATTGGGGGATATGAATTACTTCCCCCAACCAAAGGTGTCTGTTAAGGGGTGTTTTTTAAGTGCAAAAATACTAAAACACCCTTTCATTAATTAAAAATCATTATGAAAAGACTGTAATGCCCTTTCACCTAAAATATTAAAATCAAATAACCAAATTCATATATCCCCCAATTCCCATTTTAGGTTAGGCATAGTTAGGGTTAGGTTTTGAAAATAAATAAATTTCTTCATCTTCTTCCTCATCGTTCATTCTTCATCGACGATTAATCGTTGAATCAAAAATTTCTTCATTGATTAACCTACCATAACCATGCCTCCACGAAAGAAATCAAAAGAAAAACGGAAAACCAAATCAACTGCTCAACAAACACATGAACAAAGAATCGAGAACATTGCTCAACAACTAGAAGAGGACGCTTACAGAGATCGGATGATCAACCACTCATGGCTTCTCTGAGAAGGTAAGTGATTTTTGAACTCATTTATGATTGTTTTAATCGATTTGTAGCCATGGGTTTAGGTTAGAATCGCCAACAATAGCTGAAACTGTCGAGTTACAGAGAGTACCGGCATCAGATCTAGGTTTGAATACCAATCCGGTTTAGGTACCGGCATAGCATTTGTGTTGAATACCATACCGGTTTGCTTTACTGAAACTGAATTTTTTATACTGGCATACAATTAGGGTTGAATACCATACCGGTTTGCATTCCTGAAACTTAATTTTTTGTACCGGCATACGAATTGGGTTGAATACTATTCCGGTAGTCAACTAAAAACACATAGGAACAATTTTTTGTACCGGCATTGTATCTAGGTTTCGTGAATGCCGGTACTTAAAAACCGGCATGAGTTAGTTCAATTCGGAAATTACGGTAGTACACTTAGAACATACAGGAACATCACTAAAATTGTGCTCAATACCGGCGCACAATTTAGGTTCCATAGGATGCCGATACAACGATACCGACATGCTCGATATTTAAGATTTTATGCCGGAACATGTTACCGGCATTGGTTTGTTTAAGAGTTTGCATGCCGGTTCCTAAACTACCATGACTTTTCTTATGTTTGTTTTGTTTGCTTATGTTATATGTCAAAATCCAAAGAAACGAAGAAAAATAAAGGTCTTATTCTCACTAAGAGAAAGAGGAAGGACGGTCTTGATACTCCTCAGTCCCTGCCTCCATGAGGGAAAGACGAAGGTCGCAAGAAGCGTTTGGGGTTTCAAACAAGAGGGTCAATTTGGGAGAGTGGTGGTGAACATAGTGCACTTGTAATCCGTGAAGGTACTGGAACAATTTAGGACGATGAGCATGATGAAGGGGAAAGTGAGGAGGAAGATGATGTGGTTCATCCAAGTTAATTCGCAAGCCAAAGCGAAGTTGGTGGGACGAGTCAACAACCAACACAAGGCAAGGGCAAGGTGCAGTCCAAAGTTAAAGTTAAAGGTTGTCACATTCCTCACATTGATGACATGATACCCGACCGCGATGATGGTAAAATTTGGGGTCAAGCTCCGGACCCGAAAGTACTCTTTGGATACAAGCACTCTTGGGCTCGTACTATCTTTCATACCTATGTAAACATTTTTTATTTTGTGCATGTGCATTGTTTTATCTTTTACATCATCTCTTAATCGTATTATCTCTTATTTGTAGGATCATACTAAGGTTGTGCGTGTATGCCGAAACCAAGCCGCGGCTTAGTGGAAATTGTCGTTGGAGCATGAAGATGTCCAAACATTAGTAAAGAACTCTGGTCTGTATTCTTTGGTTGAAAATTACGTGAATCCAGATATTGTGACCGTCAATTGCTTCGTCGAAAGGTATCATGGTGAAACTGATACAATGCACTTCCCATTTGGAGAGATGACCTTGATTCCTAAAGATGATCATCACATTCTAGGCTTGAATGTTATCGGAAAATCAATTTCAGAAGGAGTTGAGCCTCGGGACCTATATTGGACGAAGTTGCATGATTTGACTAAAAAGCTGTTTGGTTGGGACTTTAAAACTTCTTCGGATAGCATTTATGTAGCATAGAACGGAAATAAGACGAAGACATTCAAGCTGACAATGCTTAAGAAGATGTTTGAAAATACAAAGTCTAGAAGTTTGAAGGATGGATGGGACCCTGCACAGATTCGTTATACATTCATTTGCGTGCACATTATACATCTTGGGCACTAGGGCATTCCTCGACACTAATGGAAACAGGGTAAGTGCAAACTTTCTCCAGTACCTTGACCCGTTGGAAGGTGTATATGGCTGTTCTTGGGGCACCGCGTTAATGGCACATTTGATGGCGAAGATGAGAAGGGCTTCATTGGCTAAAACAAACTAATTTGTCGGGAATTTCACTCTACTCCAGGTACAAATTTCTTTAATCTACGTTCACATGTATTTTTTTAACTTATGTTCACATGTATATTGTTCACATTGGATTAGGTATGGTATTATGAACACTTCCCAACCTTGTTCAAGGACTGCCAATTCTTGAAGATCAAAGACCTTCCTGAACCCGATACCCCTAGAGCTCAGAGGTTCGAGTTTAATAGTAATCTGAAGCCCGGTAACAAAGTTCAAGTCATCGATATGAGATTGGCTCTGGATGCTATGAGGAAGGAAGACTTTGTGTTCGACACTTATAAGGAGATTATAGGATACTGTCAATTTATAAGAGATGTTGCATTTTACAAAGGGCCGTTGTACCACCCAAAAGGATACATCATGGCCGATCCATGCCGTGTGATGCGCCAACATGGATTTAAGGAATTATCTCGTTTTTGGTCGGCCTTTGTTGATAATTATCGTCTTTACTTTTCTCGGTGCAATTCAACTCCCAACAAGTTGCATGTAGTGTATGATCCAGAACCGGAACCAACACATTGGAGGGAAAGAGAGCCATGTCGTTTGGGAGATATTAGTAAGTGGGAGATTGCGGAAAATGATTATGAATTTGATGACAGCTACATGAGGGATTACCTAGAATAGTCACATCCTTATGTTGTGCGCCCTCCCTCCGTCGAAGCTCCACACCAAGAAAACCCTCCTGTTGAAATTCCTCCACCTCCACAACCTACGATGTCCCAACTTCTTATGACTTTCGGAATGGTGGTAAGATTTATTAATTTCTTATAGTCATTAAATGTAAACATAATCATATATTAACATATATACTGATTATGTGTTTGATGTATTAAACTAGCGACGTCGGCTTGGCAAGGTTACGAAGATGTTAGGTTGCAAGCACAAGGACGGAGTGGTGCTATCTATTCAAGAAATCAAGAAACTCGAGTAAAAGCTTCATAGAATTGAAGAAGCCGACCCCTTTTATCAAAGCTATGTTTGGGGAAACAAGGAAGGCTACCACCCAAAAGAAACAAAAGACCAACTTAGTGGAAGAGAATTGATGACAATTAGTGATGGTGGTTGTTACGTCAAAAACAATTTCAAACTTGTTTTGGTTTGTACTGTGGGTTAACTCTTTAGTTATTTGGTTTATGTTGAACATGTTTAGATTTCTAGTTTGAAAGTTAAAATGTTCCTAAGCATAGTAGATCTCGTTTTTAGAAATACGGGGTACACATACCGGCATATACAAAATGCTCAAAACACTGCGGTACCTCGTCCAAGATAGCAATTTTTGTGCTTAGGAACAATCGGTTTACATTATTTGGTTCTCAGATAGAAACTGACATGTACCGGCATGGTGGTGTTTGTTAACGTCCATGCCGGTATTCCAAATTTTTGTGCCGGAACAATCAGTTTACATTATTTTGTCAAGTTTCTTTCACATACCGGCAATCCCGATGAGTTAAATTCTATGCTGGTTTTCCCACACTAAGATGTTAAAAAATTCATTAACTTGTAATACCGGCGTAATCGGTATGTAATTGTCCATGCCAGAATTCTGACGGTTACAATTTCATTCAACTTGTTTGACGGTTACAATTTCATTCCACTTGTTTGACGGTTACCAAATCTTTAATGAGTCATTGGAAGGTTACAAAATCGTCAGTGTCTTTAATGGCTCGTCGGTTTCAAACTACTCATGCTATATAAGTGACGGTTTTGGAAAGAAAAATATTCGATCTATTCAATCTCTCCCTATTTTTTTCATTTTCTATACCAAAGCAATGGCTCATTGCAAATCTCGTGATAAACCCAATCCAGAAATACCTGTTGATGATGCGCATCAAAGTCCTGAAGAGTCTCCTGGTGAGGCGGACGTAACAGATTTGATTTGGTAAGTGATGTATAACACAAAGTCTCTGTTGAATTGAAGTACTTTTAGGGTTTATCCCATAATATATAACACAAAGTCAAACTTGCTAGGGTTCATGACGGATTGAAAATTATGTTTAGGGTTTTGAAATTGCATTCTAGTAAAATGAAATTCTAGTCAATGGAATTCTATTTGAAAATTATTATTGATCAATACCATGCCTTTGTTTAGGGTTTACAAACTATGCTGGTTTTGCTGAACTAAAATTGTTAAGAACTGTGTAAAAAAATCCAGAAAATCGGCATATATTTATAATTTACATATGCCGGAAACCATACCGGCACTATAGAATTTTCTTTGGAAATGCCGGTTAATGTTCGGCGTTCATGGTATGGTAACATACCATGCCGGTTTTCGTTCCCTAAATTTTTTAAATCCCTGGATAGAATTCAACCAAAACTGGCATGTAACGTATTAATCTTTTCGATGCCGGTATCCGTTCCGGCGTGGTTTATATGTGTTTCGGTTTTTGTTTCACACGTCTTATAATTTTCTGCATAGAATTCAATGTAACCGGCATAGAGTTATTTATTGCCGATAATGCTGGTATGTGTTCTGGCGTGGTTTATATGACTATGGGGTATGCCGGTTTTCTGTATGTTCCTTTTGTATGCCTAAGCATCCGATATAACTCAGTTTAACGTGTTGGAATATAGGTCTCACGCACCAATAAAGGACAGAGGAAAAGGAAAAGTTGTTGAAGAATCAAAACGTAAGTCTTCTCAACGTAAACATCAAAATCCGGCTACTGCTAAGGTCACAATTCAGGATCATCCTATAAGCAACTCAACCAGCACTGATGATGATGATGATGATATGGAAACTCCACCAGAACCGGAACTAGCAGGTGGCTCATCCTCATAAGCAGGTGGCTTAGGACAAACTGATGATGAAAAGGCACCCCCACCTCACTTCCCGATAAGTACGACTTGATTCCTGATAGAAATGATGGCAAACATTGGGGTCAACCGATAAACCCGCAACTTTTATTTTCGTATAAAGACTCTTGGGCTCGTAGGATCTATCAAACTTATGTAAGACGTTTGTATCTTGTTATTATATTATTTATTTGTGATCAATTTAATTAAGTTCGTTGTGTTTTTATAGGACCACAGGAAAGCCTGGCGTGTTAGCCGCCATCAACAATCGGATTTGTCTATTCCTTGGGAGCAACTTAGTATGTTGAAGAAATTTCCCAACGGGAGACATTGCACTCTATTCATTGGAGCAACTTAGTATGTTGAAGAAATTGAGTCATCCTTTCCATCGAGCTTTTCTCAAAAGCCTTCTTGATCCTATCGATATCAGCCTTAAAGTGTTGCTCCATTGCCTCGGTGACCGTAACCACGTTTCCTTGGCCGAACTGGATGAGATCTTTAAATCTCCCATGAGAGGACTTTGCTATACTAGTTGCTTCATTCCCGTAATGTCTATAACGATTTGTCCACGCACGCACCAATTTTTCCTTGAACTTATCCAACCAATTATCCCGACAATATGAGACGGCACTTGGATACACTTCGTTATATTTGGCAATAAACATGTTCAATCTCTTTTCATACATGTCCTCGGTAAGAGACCAATACACTTTCTCCCAATCCTTTAGAAATTCCAACCACCTTTTATGATTTTCACCGTGTTCTTTGTCGACTCGCTCTTTAATCTTTCCTCTTTCATTTTCTTCTTCTTCGGGTGATAGTTTCTCTTTGAGAACATCTTCCTCCATTTGAGAAACCATTCTCTTCTTAATATCCTCCTTAGAGGGTTCGAACAAAGCATGACAATGTTTTTTCACATTTTTACCAATATGATATGTACATAGGAAATTTTGTGCATCCCAACCAATATGGGTTATGATGACCTTCGGTGATCGGTTTTCTGGGAACAATAATTTCAATTGTCGCAATGCCCAATGATAATTATAATCCCTCTCGTTTTCCATTAAACACCAAGACAATATGAATGTTACCTTGTCCGATGTTTTCCCCATGATGTTGCACAAGGGCATGTTGTATTTTTTTGTCTTGTAAGTGCAGTCCATCATAAGAACATCACAACACGTATGAGCCAATTGTGAAAGCAACGGATGTGCAATGAATATTTGAAGGGGCTTCTCGTCCGGACCTCTTTTAATGATACGCGTGTAGTTGTGATCCTAAACTCTCTTCTCAAATTATTGCATAATGCTCTTTCCTTCCCATTCCAACCTTCTAACGGTTGCTTGTGCGCTATAAATTGTACTTAATGAAGAAACGTTCATCTCATCCTTTTTCTTGAAGCCTCTGAGAATCACTCTTGGTTTGATACATGCTTTGGTCATTCTCTTTACATCCTCGAATTGATCAGGTTTTAGCTTCGCAACTAGGGAGTGACCTTCAAAATCTTTCGGATCGGGGTGGTTGTGACGTCCAAACCACACCGTACATTCCCATTATTTTTCTTCTTCTTTTTCTCCTCTTAGATAGAATACAAGCTTAAAGGGGCAGTCATCCTTCCTCGTAACTATCTTGTATACCCTCTTAGTCTTCTTTTCATATACATAACCCTTACTCTTATGGCTATTTTTCTCCTTGTATTTTCCATTTCTCTCGCAAACCATCTCAAAATGAACATTTGAACGTTGGTTATTCCTCACTAAGACACACATGTTATTAAGAGTCGTCACTTTTGCCCAAGCAATTGCTTCCTTTTCATATTTTATTCCCTACATAAGGAAAACAATGGGACATTACAAGCAAATCCCAACATAAAATTGTAAAAACTAGGTGAAAGTATTGTTTGGTAACATACCCGAGGCATTTTATAGTATTCCGACGTATCCTGATGGAGCGGTTTGGAGTTTGGTTGATCGTTGTATGTCACAATCTAAGGAATGAACGAAAAGAAAATTGGATTAGTTCATAACCGGCATTGTCGATAAGTAAAGTAAACTTCCGGGATTAAGCACCGGCATAAACGGTAATTGACTCTCCATGCCAGTATTAAAACCGACATTCATAGAATTTCTATTTGCATTCCGGGATAGGGTTCCGGCATAGTAAGTTAAAAGAAAGGAATGCCGGTATTTAAGTTCAAAATATCATTAACTTCTGTATGTTTTTCATGTACAACCAGCATCCTCGACATTTAAGTTTCCATGTCCGAATATCATATACCCGGCATTGTCTGTCATGTACTCACACTGCCGGTTTGAATATTCCATAGAATATTCGATGGTAGGTAAAAATAAAAAGTATAAATGTGTACCGGCATCCAATCTTGGTTTGAATACCACGCCGGTTTGTTCTTGAACAGTTGGGGATATTTTGTCCCGGCATACAAATTTGTATGAATACAATGCCGGTTATAGAGGTTTCAGCATAGTATTCATACAACGAGCATGCCGGTACTAATCTTTTTCAGACAGAAATGGCGGTTTCAAAAAAAATAATCAAATTTTCGACCTCTTTGAAGCATTACCTGTGTGTTGGGGTTGCTTGTATGCTGAACATGTTTACTTTCTTGAGTTGGTTCTTCACAAAACACTTCATGGTCACGAAAATCACGATTCAAAGGTGTTGGTTCATCATACAACAATTGTGAGTTGTTATCATTAACGGAAGATTGAAGATATGATTGTTGTAGTAATTGAGCTAAAGATTTAGCAGTTGCAAGTCTCTCATCACAATCATCTTCCATTTTCAAAAAAAAAAAAATTCTACTCAAATTTTTTTTCCCTCCTACTCTCAACTAACCCACACAAATTCAAATAAACATAAATACACACTTATTATATCCCCCAAATCATTAACATTTTACTAATCATAATTAGTAACTAATCCTGATTAGTGAGGGTTAGATTAGGAATTAATAATTTAATTATATAAGGGGTAACCCAGCTAGGATATTTGGATCCCTATTTTGTCATTTAGCTATATCCCCCAATTAGTTTTCATATCCCCCAATTACGCGTTCGTAGATAAGCACTAATAATTTCCATTGCTATTTAATCCTAATCACTATTTTATATATATATATATATATATTTGTTAATGAGATTTTAATTTAAGTTATGCTCAATATAATATTAATTTAAATTCTAACGGTTTAAGTTCGTTATACTAATTTTCCATTTCAAAAGATGATTAAATATATTTACGAAGAAGGATCTTATCAATTTACGAATTTATTTTCTTTTAATCCTAATATTACAGTAAACATCCGAATACTATTATTACTATTTCACGTATACTTGTTTCATTTTAAAGATTTATTGGATCATTTGTTAGCCTAAACATAATTTTACCACAAGATTTCTAACAAGTTAAGTCTTTTATTTTATATATTGTATCCTCGTGTTCTAAAGTCTAACAGATGATAAGTATTATTTTAACTATCTACTAGTTTTAAGCGAAAAACATATATCCCTAATTTGTAATTAATTTGATTTACAAAGCTTAATTGTAAATAAGCATTATCAATTTTCCATAATTATTTAATCATAATTATTATTTTAATCCTTATGTATCCTTATTGAGATTTTAGTTAAGTTTGATATAGTACTAATTGATAAATGCTAAAATTATTTTATTAAAGTTATTATTACTATGAATATCATCGATGGTCGAATTATTATTCCCAACTACGTACTCTTCCAAATATTATCGAGTCCCCAAAATTTTTATTAACATTTATGTGATTATAAATTATTGATTATTTTTAGCAATAGTAGCTTAATAAGTCAAGGTGCTTAATAAGTATATACATAACTTCCAAGATTCAGCAATAATGTTAATGTCACTATTTTTAGTATTGGATTGTCTATGTGTTTATACTTTTTAGATTAATTATTCTCAATTCCATATTAGCTAAAGTTATAGGTGCACCCTACAATTTTTACTTCATTGAAAATACAAACAACCAAACAAGCCAATCAATCAAGATTGGCTTTTAGCTAAAGTTAGCTTTTAGTAATTAAGATTTATCTCACAACCCAACCCAGTTTTAAACTAATCTAGTTATCTAATTTGCACTGGCTATTTCTAACTATTCCCATTTAAGATCTAATAGTAAGCTCTGATACCAACTTTGTAACGCCCCCTAAGCTAGCAGCTGACTAATCCAATAAATCAACTCAATAAAGAGGTACTAAAATCTAAAACATGCACTTAAGCATTCAATTAAGAAATGCGATACAGAACTTAACCCAAAGCTAACCCCGCTCAGAAATATATACACAAGATCTTCTCTCAAATGATACATATAATAGTCATTTGGTTTTAAAAATAAAATATACAACATAATAAATATAACAGAAGTTAATCAACTAGCGAAGTCAACCCTTAAAGCTTTCACTGCGCAACCCTGATCTATCACAGAAACTGAAGTGAGAATAATTAACATTTAAACTTCTAAGTAATCATAGGCAATATTTGGAAAACAATACATGTTTTTCCGAAACATTAAACAGTGACTAAGTCACTGAAATAACTATACATGTATATGGACAAACTTCTTCTTCAAACAATATATAATATGGTTGTAAATCCCTACCCGGAAATCCACACCTAATAGCTATGGATGCCACCAAGACCATGGTGACCAATACTCTAAACAATAAAAGATGAATTAAAGTAGGTATAAATGTGAAGGAGCGTATCCTATATACCACAAGTGGAAATTCGCATTTCCTATAACAATTCATATTGACCACAAAACAATATAGGTCCTTTCCAAATCGTGGAAAGATTCACAGATTCAACAAGATTAACATAATGCATTTTAAACAAAGCATGAAATGCAAGGAAAGATAATGCATGAGTTTGTTAAGCATAAACTTTTATGAAAAAAAAACAATAATGATTACGGAAGAGTCAAATGCATTCCCATCTCTTTTGATGACAAGCCACGCCTACCTCGAGATCCACAATCCTCCGGTTCATCCTTTGAATCACTCATTGTTAATAATATAGACTAACTGTTAGTCACACAAGCACTCTAAAAGTTTAGCCAAAAGGCTCGTACAAGGCTCATACAAGTCTAACTAATGATTGTAAGCCCAAGTCTACTAAATCGGCCTATTAATCAAAAGGCCGGTCCAATAGTGTCAACTAATGGTCAAAGGGACGGTCAAGGGTCAACTAACAGTAAACGTCAGTCAACACAGTCAAGGTCAGGTCAAAGTCCATGGTCAATGGTCAAAGTCTAAAGTCTAAATCGGTCAATGAGTCAACTCAGGTAACTCGGAGAGTCAATACTGATTTGACTCAGTCAAACAACTGAGCCAGCTACACAAGTTAGTCAGACATCTGTTTGGGATGACTAACAACCTAAGTCTCAAGAACAGAGGTTCATACAATTACTATACACACCAATCATTTAAATAAACTTCAACAATTCAATTAAAAATACAACTATAGCCTACATGCAGTTCAGCAGTTCCAAGCTTTCACAACAACCACTATTTAAAACTCTACAATCACCATTCTTCTTCATTCCCTCAATCCTATCAGATTAAACACAAACACTACTTCATCTGAATCGTTACAACATACATTTAAGTTATGTAAACTGCATAACTAATTTACAACCATAAACTCGGTTTACCTGCAATAGCAGTTATAAGCCTTCATAGAGACTGTCCCCAAGCCATACTACTACATCCAAGAACATATCTCTAACTAACAAAACCATCACCAGACTTTATTTGAGAATCCCATACAACAAACACCATTCCAACCTATCTTAATTTACCAACTCATTTAACTAAAATAAAATCTCCATGTGGTTACAGATTCAACTTTACTCCCTGCACCAGCATTTGCAATCATTGTCATGACCATACATTCAACATTTCATTTCAACCACCACAGTCCAGCTAAATCTTAACTCAGATAACAAACCAGCAAAGCTAACTGCCACTGCATCTCTAGAACTCTCAATTCAACCTTTCTTTTACTTTTCAGTTTCATTATCATTTCTCAGATCCTTGTACTTCACCAGACCATACCTGCACAATAACTCCAATTCCAACCACCCCTGCATCTGTGAACACTAACACTGATAGATCCATAATTGTGCAATAACACTAGAAATACATACACTCTCTTAATTTCAAACCACTAACTCTCTTTCCTGCCATATCTCTTCTTTTACTGAAATCTCTTCTCAGTTCTTGAACAACAACACTATTAACTCAGGCAATTCTGCAAACTCAATTTGAATCCCAACAACATCATTATCACTTCAGGCAACTCATAACTCACCTTCATCAACTCAACAAACCTAGCATTCATCTTACTTAGTTCATTCAATATTCCATAATAACACCATCCTTCGTTCTCCCTGTAATTCACATCCATAGAACAAAAATCCAATAGCACAACTTCTGAGTCATATCCACATGAACCCATCCCTGAACATCAACATAAATCTAAACTACAACTACATACAACTCCACTCCATCCCCAAACTCAAGTCTTAATTCCAATAACATATATAATTCATATTCAGTTTGCCACCAAATCAATTCCAACACAAAAACATCACCACTACAACAACCTCAACAACATTTCCATTTGCATTAACTCCCTTCAAACAACACCACCACCTTCAATGTTTTCCCTGTATTCAATAATACCACAGTAGCCATAGAAACAACATCAATTACCTTGATTCCACACATGTAACTTCAGAATTACCACAACTACAATTCTAAACCAAAATTACAATTTCATTATGCACTTATCTCAATCCAGGTTATATTCTCAATCACATAAACTAAATACCTTAATTAACTCAATCTAAAATACCTAAATTAAAACAATTAGAGACTTACCCAAGCTTTAACATCTTCTGAATTTCCAATTAACCGAATCCATTCTAATGAAATTCTAGTTCACTTCCATCTTCACTAAAGCTTGTAAATCAACCACCAAATAAACTTCAGATCCAATTAATACTCTAATTCATGTCATATCCATTTCTAATCATCATTATAGAATATCAATTTTATCTTCTAATCTTCTCTGAATTCTTCTTATGAACCCTAGTTCTTAATTTTAGGAAGAACATGAAACCCTAATTCATTAATTTTTCCTCAGAATAGATCTAACATTTAATTAGACAACAACCCTTTGTTCTTCATCTGTCAATAACTCAAAATCACTATCAGTTCCATTCAAACCCAAATTCAAAACCAGACCCTAAACTGATTCTCTATGTTTCATCACTTCGAATAGAAATTCAATCAAAACTACCAACATCAGTTAACCTTCGATCTTTGCCGGTTGTATATCAACTCAGAATCATGAACTGATTCTCTAAATCATTTACAGAAGAAGAAGAAGAAAGAAAGAAAGAAAGAAAGAAAGAAAGAAGATAAAGAGAAAGAATAAAAGAAGAAGAATAGAAACCGAATGAGAGTTATTTTCTAAATTTGGCTAGAGATAAGGTCGACCCAATGTGCTTCCATCCACTCGCTTCGACACGTATTGGTGATAAAGCCAACTACCCATGATAGAGGCACCCATCCAAATGTTAAGTGCAGCCAGGCGGTTTAAAGCAAAATTACTAACTTGCCTTTACACAAAACTGATAATATCCTCTTTACCCGATATCCGATTGACACGTTCGAGTAGTCCATTCCGCGTAACTTTATGAGACCTATTCAACGGTACTAGTTTCGTAGCTAAATCATTGTTAGATTAATTCTTATTAATTAATGTTCTTGTTAAACTAATCGAGTTATTAGAGGCTAAGACATCTCTTGACTGGTCTAACAACGTTGACGAGCTTGAGAGTCCTTACAGTAACATACTATCCTAAGACTAATGAACACTGTCTTGGAGATTTTGCACTTAAAATAACCTCACCATGCAGTAGACATATGACATGTGATCTCTCTTGGTTTATAAAGACAAAAGACTACAAAGGAGTTTTAGTGACATTCGGAGATAGAAGCAGCTGTCTTATCAATAAAAAGGGGACAATCAAACTTCCAGGTATACCCGAAATTCATGATGTTGTTTATGTTAAAGGTATGAAAGCTAGTCTTCTGTCTGTCAGTAAAATCTGTGATAAAGGTCACAAGGTTATCTTCAACATGAAAGGTTGTGATATTGAATATAAGTCTGGAAAAATAATTTTCCGAGGACGAAGAAGTATGAGTAATTATTATCTTCTAGATATACAATCTAATTTATATTGTAACTTAACTAAGGTTGTGTCCACTCATTTATGGAATGAACGGTTTGGCCATATCAATTATCGAATGCTAGGAAAGCTCATTAATCAAGAACTTGTCAAAGGAGTTCCAAAGATCAACACTAAAGTAGAAGGTGTTTGTGGTGCGTGCCAAAAAGGTAAGCAAGGAAAAATTTCACACAAACCTTCTCGAGATATAGCCCCTCGTGCTCCTCTCGATCTTATTTATATGGATCTTTTTGGTACAAATTTGGAATTGGTTCATCATAATTCCAAGAACTATGTGATTGATTATCCTATCAAATCACCAATCATGGGTTTCACGGTTCTACCAAAACAAGTTTCGGTTCTACCACCATGTGAGTACTGTGCATAGTCACGCTAGTTACCAAAATTCGGTTGACTAGGTAATAGTATCGGTACCCCACAACTTATGGTAACTACCTTATTCGGTTGCACATATCCATAGGATCGATTCCCCAAAAACTACAAATTTGTTGTACATGTTCATAGGATCGGTTTCCCCATCTACTAAAAACGTGTTGCACCTCTTATAGGGATCGATTCCCTCATGTAAATTTGTTGCACCTCTTACTAGGATCGGTTCCCCGATGATTATATAAAAGTTGCTTTTTATAAGGCATCAATCATACCATCTTGAGTGATTACTTAAGATCAGTTTCACTAATAAAAGTCATACCAATACATAAGTCAGGCCTTGTGAATAGTTTTACCAAGATACATAAACAAGTTTATGAGCGGTTGTACTAAACACACATATTGGTAATTCAATATAGATTTGCAATGAATAACAATACCAATAAGCCTAGCGATTTCCCTTTCGATTCACAAAACAAGTTTATGAACTTATTTCCTTTAAACAAATGTAAAACATTGTTTCCTTGGGTGAAATATTCACTCATACCCATACATAATCACAATGGCATTCATATGATCATGTCGATGTCTTATATACAAAGTTTAATGGTTAAGCAATAAACCTCGTATTGTATTCCTTAATACTATGTCTAACTAGAGTATCATACACAGCTTTGTAATTATATTTTCAATATGCAAGACTTGAAAGATACGTTAGGGAATGAAACAGTTCAAGTCAAATATTACTAACCTCAAGAGAGAGGACGATGTTGTCGTTGTAGCTCCATACTTCTTCACATTATTCAAGTCTTCATGTAATACTTGTAAGTCTCATATAGTAACACTTTCAAACTAACCTATACGAATTTGACTCTAGTATATAATCAAGCAACTCTTTAAATGAGTTTTTCACTAAACTATGACAACCAAACTTGACATACCAACGCTTGGTGGGTTCAATCGAGCTATGCTCTAACATTCCTTTTTCCTTCTTCACTCACCACGCTTACAGAGGGGCCAGTATTTTTACTTTTTGTTAATGAGACGCATGTTCCCTCGGGTCTCCCATGCATCTTCACTCCTGGCTGGTCTGGTTCTTTCCAACAGTGTTGTTGCTATCGTAGCCGACCATTTTGCAGCTTCATGGAGTTCAAAAAATATACGAAAGCGCAGGTTTTCTAGTAAAGCGCGATAAATAGGAACCATACCGTTAATGCATGACTCCACCAACTATTGTTCAGTCACATTTGGGTCATGACAATCCAGTGCTTGAATTATGTATCTCTTGACAAAATCATTTGGATGCTCATTGATTCGTTGAAACATTCTTCCCATGTCTGAAAAGGTGATTTGCTCCGACACGAAGAAATATTTATTGTAGAAAGCGGTCACCATCTTACACCAGTTGGATATGTTGTTTGGCGCAATATTATTGTACCAGATGTATGCTCTTCCGGTAAGTGACTTTGAAAATTCTTTGAGGCGGAGGACATGATTGTATTCGTGCTCTTCTAAAGATTCCAGAAAGCTAGAGATGTGTTCAAGAGAATTACCAGTACCATCATAAAGGGAGAATTGAGGAGAAGAGTATCCTCTCGAGAGAGGAACTCTTTGCACATTAAGAGGATAAGGAGGTTGATGTTGGTGCAGGTCTACCGAGCATTCTTTGCTTCGATTTTGAAGAAGTCACTCCAGATCTTCATACGTGATGAAATTGGATGGCTGGTTCCTTTCCAATGGGAATTCAGGAGAAAAATTAGCATCTTGATCTATAAATGTGCACACTGCTGAGGTGACTTCTCTGAGAGTATTAAAAGTAATCCTTATCGGCTCCATTTTGGGTAGACGTGATTCTTGAGGTAGCCACTCCGTGAGTTTCTTAAGGAAAGTGAGTACCTCCTTTTGAGTTGTGGCCATGTATGTCTGAGCTTTAGTGAGAACTTCTTATCTCTACATTAAATCAACAATGGTAATATGGGTTTGGTTTCCTCTGTATCCTCCGGTCTCTCGCCCTGATGGAGGGGTGGTAGCGGCTCTAGTAACAATTGGGGGTGTTACGCTCGAATAAATATTTGGAGTGGCAGCAGTGGCTCTGGTTATAGGAGGTGTGAATCCATAGGGAATGTTTCATGCGTCGCTGGTGTTGGCGGTAGAGAATGTAATGCCACATGTGTTGATTGTGCTGGTAGGTAGAACATTGGTGTCACTAGTAGAGAAGTTGATGCCAAGGGGTTGTCGGTGCCAGTATCATCGGGATCTGTTGCTGATCCAGACCTAAGATCCACCATCTTGAAATTGGGAAGATTGAAATGAAATTTAAAATTAATCTTGCAACCGAGAGATTAATCTCCCACTGTGATCGCCAGTTGTTTAGGGGAAAAAACTGATTCTGCTGGAACTTGTAAATTTGGGTGTGCCGCCGAGAAACGAATCTAAACCCTAAAAAAATGCACTTCATGGGAGTACTTTTAGATTCGAGAGATAAATCTGTACAATCCTGGCCTAAACCAAGAAATGTCCGTTCCAGACTTGTTTCGGTCACAAAGTGAAGGAGAAGGGTTGATCTTAGGGAGGTAAGCGAAGAAGGTGTTGAGATCAGAATGGTTAACTCTGAAGGTGTGGCTATTTTATGGCTTGTATCAGAATAGGGAACTGGCTTACGGAATGTAAGCTATCAGTTCTTGGTATTTTTCTGGATACTTGTGTTGTTAACCAAAACTCTGTTATTTGTCGAAATAGGTTGAAAACCTATTTATACAAGTTATTGAGCACCCTTGATCTCGTAGGAAGTAGAGGTAGTTAAGTAATGGGGAAGTGGGGTTGTGTAGAAGCGGTTTACCACCACATTCCCATTGTGATGGGAAACTGGTCATCCTTACACCCACTATCCTCTTACTGCTATTTAACCGTCCGCTCTAACCTGACACTTTCTTGTAATGGGCGCATTGTACGCCGCACGCTGTAAACCACCAGACCAATACCCTGATGAGTATCTCCCAGTTTGTGACATGTTTGATGTCTCGAGTGTTTTGTGGAAAAGTGTGCAACAAGTTGCTGAGTGGGTCTAATGTGCAAGACCTAGTTATTCGGACCAATCGCACGCATGCTAGGCAGCATAATGGCATAGTAGCGCATGCGCAGTGGCAATGTGGAGCTCGTTAGTGGTGTTAGTGGATAAGTGGCGAGGTGATGCATGTCAATGGCGTAGTGGCAAGATGGCTCCTTCCATTGGAATAGTGGCAAGGTGGCGCCTTCCAATAGCGTAGTGGCAAGGTGGCGCCTGCCAATAACGTAGCGGTGGCTAGATGATATTAGTGTTGTCAAGGTGGCTAAGTGGCGAGGTGCTGCTACATCTTGGCATATTGGTGTTGGATCCAAATATGGATTAATGATATTAGATCTAGTTGCCACGTAGAACTTTATGCCTAGTTGATCCTATTTGTCATGGGGCGGCGTAATGGCCCTGGAAAAATCAGGGTTTGGCATATCAAAACAATAAGTGGCGCGCGTGACTAGGTGGAGCAGCACGTCGACATCTTGGCAAATACTGCCTTGGTCGTTTTGATCAAAGAAAACATGGCAAGTCCATAACGTGGGCATGTCCATGGACGATCATGGGTAATCATAATATGGCGCAGGGTCTATTCTTTAGGGTCTCCTGGGTCCCACATGGCTTGTGGTATGCTATGGGCCCAGAGTAGCATAATTGGGCCATGACTAGAAAAAATAGGGTTTCCCTTTGGTTGGACCAAATCCATTGGCATATGGATGTCGCGGAATGGCATGGCATGGCCTGCCAACTGGCTTACTGGCGTAATTTGGCAGGTTGGCTAGACAATTGGCATGGCGCCTGCGGTGATGGCTAGATGCGGTTTGGAATGGTTCGTATGTAATTCCAATACTTTGGTGCGGATTATAGGCGTGCCGCTTGAGGTGGCATGGTGATGCCTATTTGGGCGCGTTGGGGAGCGACTAAACTTAATAAATCAAGTGGCCAAATCTTACGATCGTGATTGTTTTTTGGAGACTGGCTTGGGCCGTCTAGATTAGATTTCTAATGGAATTAGGCGCATCAACCCACCACTTCCAATCTTTATTAAAAGTGTGTGTGGCGGATTTTGAGCGATCTGATTAGTTGATGGGGGAGGGGGCCGAAAAGAGAGAGATAGAGCGTGGCCAATGGCCACAGGAGGCGCCCATTGGAGTGAATTGTCTGGCTATGTGGTGTGGCCGCGCTTCTTTCGTCATTGCTCCTATTTTCCACAATTCCTCTTCTATTTCTTATTTTCTGGTAGGACTTTGTTCCTACTAGCTTCGTGGCGGATCAATTTCCTAGTTTACCTAGGTTTGGCCTCGACCAATAGGGTTCGAGATATTTGCATAAGGTGCAAAATACCTAATGTTTGCAAATTAATTAGGCCGCAAACTTGAATCTTGTGAGTTATCACAAAATTGAACAAATTTAACAAATTCTGGGTGTTGACACAAAATTTTTTTTATTCTCAGAGACCATTTATCACATCTTCTGATTGATATTTTCATGCAGACCTTAAATTTGATACTTCGGGAAATTCATGCTACTCAGCTGCGAGTGAACACTAATTTTCATGTACTAAGGGTTCAGCTGGGGAACATAGCATAGTAAAAATACTCAATAAACCATACACTAATGAGTAATGCAGGCGAGAGTTTTACAGAATGTTTGGGATTGTTGCTACATGCACCATTCTGAATAAATATATTGAATTGCTCAATACATGTGCGAGTAGAGAGGTCCAAACACTCATTAATTTTAAATGGCTCAGTCCGTTTGCAGACGGCGCATTAAATATAGGGTTTTACAATTTTAGCCCTGAACTAAAAACCACCATCAACAACATGGAAACTCTTTTGATAAAAAAAGACATCCTGACTTTCTCACTAAAGAAGGCAGTACCATTATCTTGAGAAGATGTATCAGGGTTTGACTAATGAACTGAGTCACATTCAGAGATGAAACTGACTAATAGATGAGATTCAGATACTTCTCGTATTATATCTAGTTTGTCAAGGATACTGGAAGAATGATGATTATCCTTACTGATAAGAAGATCAATATCAACCTCAACATGAACATTATTTATCATAACTTGATATAGATTATCAATAGATTCTTGCTCTTTCTGGAGATATAACTCAATATCAAGGGATAAGCACTCAAGCCCTGAATACACTTTTAGGGATTTTAAACCTGGTGGAGGTTTAGATGGAATTTCTTGTACATATTTTATTAAATCATTCATAGAAGAGAACTCTGGAATTCCTGGATCTGGTAGTGCATTTATTGAGATAGCATTACTGTCCATAGAGTCAGATCGCTACAAACACAGACTTATGAGGTCTTAAACGTATTTTCCAACTTTGATACCAATTAAAAAAGAGGGGTTCTAACAACCACACCCAATATTTCGCTTAGAAATCTGTATGGACAACTCCAATATAATTCCAAGAGAATCGACTAGACAGTCAGACTCAATCAATGGAAATATATCCAAGAGTTGCATCTCTATTTCACAATGTAACCAGGAAATCAAACAGATAGAAATCCGTGAGCCTGATTATTATGTGAAACAACTTGAATGGTACCAAAGACCAATGTTCAAGTGTCAATCAATATAATCAACAACCAAAGGTTGGATTCTCTAATTGATTGAACTACGCACAACCTGTAATATTTTAATTATATAAACAAATATAATGCGGAAAATAAATAACATAGACACCAAAAATTTTGTTAACGAGGAAACCGCAAATGCAGAAAAACCCCAGGACATAGTCTATATTTGAACACCACACTATATTAAGCCGCTACAGACACTAGCCTACTCCAAGTTAACTTCGGACTGGTATGTAGTTGAGCCCTAACCAATCTCACACTGATCAAGGTACATTTACGCTCCTTACGTCTCTAAATCCTAGCAGGACTCTACGCACTTGATTCCCTTAGCTGATCTCACCCACAACTAAGAGTTGATACGACCCAAAGTCGAATACTTGATAAACTAATCTATCTCACACAGAAAAGTGAGTTGAATAGATAAATCTGTCTCCCACAGATAAACCTATGAAGTTTTGTTTCATCTTGTAGGTGTAAATTATACACAGATACAGGTGGCAACATCTTAGGCCTGGTGCACCTAAACACGAAAAGACGCGAAGCATGGAAAGAAGATTAGTGGCGCGAGATTTCAGGAGCCACGTAGATTGGGCGTGATCGCTCTACAGCTGTCGGACAAGACTTGATTCAGACTTCTGACAAAGCTGACATGACGAGACGCGGCGGGACAAACGAGGTGCTATGGTCAAATGGATAAGAAAGTAGGGGACACATCGGCTAACCATAAAAGCAATGATCGAAGACGGACGACATTCAGAAACACGCGACATCGTGTCAAGAGAGCATTGGGAGATGTCGGCTCGGACGAAAGACATGCGAAGAGTCAAGATACCTCGGCCATGTGAGGCGACATAAGTCGGTCCGATAGCAGAATTGCTGAATTGATGTAACATGACCAACACCATATCTTGGGTGTATGGAACTTCTCCTATAAATATAGGGACTTGTATTCATGAAAGTTAGGTTGTAATTTTGGGAGAGGAGAAGAGAGAAACTCGAGAAAACATTAGGAATAAGTGAGTGAGAAGTAAGTTCACCTTGTAAAGAAATACAACTAAGATCAACACCTTTGTAACACCTTGAAGTAATAAGATTCATCATTTCACCCCCGTGGACGTAGGTAATCATACCGAACCACGTATATATTGTGTTCATGGTTGAGTGTTTACTTTCATTTGAGAAGAGTAGTACGTTTCTAACCTTTGGATGTAGTTTATAGTAAAATGCATCTACATTCTGGCGCCGACTAAGGGGACACGACTAATATCTCCGGATACCTTGCCATTAAAGTCTTCAGAGACGATCAACATCTCCTCAATACACGTTAATGTGTTGGAGTAGAAGTTACGATGAACTCTGTTGGCCGAAGTAATGGTTGTTTTGAGTCATTTACTGAGCATTTAAAGTCAGAGCAGTAGAAGCGTATTCTTAGCGTCTTCAACAGTTTGATCGGCAGAGAAACTTCACGAGCTCACTAGCGACTAACAGTTCGGGTTAGAAGCTACATGAAGAATCTGTTGAAAGGACGACTGTTTGTTCTTGATAGCTATGTGTTTATTAGCGTTAAGCGAGTTGTTTCTAGCTGCGGTAAGAATTCGGATGCTCGGAGTTACCAAAAGTTAGCGTTTTAGATGTTTCATCATGTAATGAACTGTCGACCATATATAATTTTTAGCCGGCGGTGTAGCGTAAGTTGTCGGAAAGGTCATAATCTCGAGAAAGTGGTGTTGGTACAAGTTTAATTCGATTCTAGGGGTTACTTGCCGTACTTTTTAAGCGTCATGTGCATAAGATCAATGATTTGGAGCATGTAGAATAAGGAACAAACTAACTTAAATGCATAGGTCGAGTACAGAGAGCGACGTCGTACGGAGTGATAGTGACGGGGAAGTGAGTTCAACCACAAATTCAGCATAAGAACAAAATAGGATAGATAAACGGAACCCACCTGATAACCAAAGTTGACCCTACACAGTGACAATAGTCGTAGGGTCGAACGTTTCACCTTTTTTGTCTGAACTTTTTGTTAGAAAAATCAGGTCGAAGTAAGGGGTTCTTTTTTTTTGTATTTGCTGACGTAGGGACGGGCGATACTCAGCTTATCACGTGATGTGACTAATGGCTAGCGCTTCAGGGACGATAAGGATGTTGAGGAATCGCACAGTCACTAGCGACGAAGCATGCGAGCGGGGATAACGGGGGCCGAGGCAAGAGGACAGTCGACAACCACCTCCCGAGGAATCTCATGCAGCTGCGCGAGGTATGCCTTTTGTAGACGAAGAAATATATTTGGGGCGAAACGATAACACCTTACCTCTGGAACAGATTATATTGACCCATAGGAGAGTTGACCAAATCGATGGACTCACAGCTTCAGACACCGATGACGATGAGGAAGCACTTGCAGCGCGAGCTCAGAGGCAATGGATGAGGCAGCAAGTTGAACACCAAGAAGCTTTGGGAAGGGAGCAAGAGCGTCTTAGGCAGATTCATCTGGGGCGAGAAGTAGCAAGTAACATCGGCCCGACAACCGTTCAGCGGTCGATCGTGTATCCAACTCGATACCGCCACCACCACCCATATCAACACCATTACAACCTCGGCCACACCAACCCAATGGACACTCCAGTCACGAAAGTACGGACCTGATGTTGTTGGCCATTTTGGAGAGTCAGAGGAGGCAAGAGGCGGCACTAAGGGAACTCCGGCATAGGAATCTAGCCTTGGAGTATGAGAACTACCAGTTGAGGAACCAACGGACCAGATAGAGAGGGTCGTCCAGTCGAGGTACATCAGGATATCGCGGCCGATCCGGTCACTCACCAACCATGATGGGGCCAAGTAACCTTAATCAGCCTGATCTGTCGGGTCAGCTACCATTACCTCCGGTACCCCCCACTCAGAGATATGGACCACCCGAGGACTCGTCCACCGACGAAGAAAGACGAGGAAGGGACGAGCGACAAGATCAAACAACTAAACCCAAACTTAAGGAGTTGGAAGCAAAAATCAAGGAACTCTCGGGCGGAAGTGAAGAGAATAAGTTGGCCGAGATTATGAGTGAAGCCGAGAAAACGCCTTTCTCTCAAGAACTGGAGCAAATTCCATTCCCACCCAAGTGTACTCTACCTTTATTACCCTCTATATTTGACGGAATGGGCGATGCGATCGAACATCTTAAGATGTATACAATGTCACTGATCCAATGGAGAAACAACCCGGTAGTTATGTGCAAATTCTTTCCAGCTAGTTTGGAGGGCGAGGCGCAAGATTGGTTTTATTCACTCACACCTAGTTCGATTAACGGGTACGATGCACTAGTCGAGGCCTTCCTTGAGACCTACATGCATAACAGCCGACCTCGGCCAAGAATGAACAAGCTGTTTACTCTCGCCCGACGATTCAGAGAGCCCCTGAGAACTCTGACCGATAGATTGAGGAAATTGTGTACTGAAATTGGGAAGGTACCGGTGGATCAAGCCATCTTTGGGTTCGAAAATGCGTTGGGGAGGTCAGACCCCATCTGGATTTCCATGTTTTCTGAAAAACCTAAAACATTAAAGGAGATGAGAAGAATGCAAGAGCACTATATCGCCCTGGAAGAAATTCAGGCCGAATCAAGAGATAGAGGAGTACAAGAAGCCAGCGCTGAGGTTGGTACCGATACTAAAACGGTCATGGACGACCATATCAGGCGATCAGAAAAGATATCGGACCCGCCCCCAAGGAGCAGTGAGAAGAGGGAATGGATGTCCAAAGGGAAGAAGCCAAAGCAGGAAACCCGGTCGTATACCCCTCTAAACGCTTCTTTGGAAGAGGTTTTCAAGGAAGTTGAGAAGAGAAACGGCATCAACTACCCAGCCTCGAGGGGAGTACATTTCCAAGAGACCCGAGATCATCCCGAATACTGTCACTACCATCCGTATAGGGGCCATTCCACTAATAACTGTCGAGAAGTGAAAGATATTGTTCAACACCTCATCCGCGATGGATATTTGAGGCAGTATGTCCGACACCCCCCTCGGCCGGAAGCAACACCCGATGCACCAGTTCATCAAGTCCGCATCGATAGGGCGAGTCAATTCGTAAGCACCATTTCACATTCGGCTATGCAAAACTACACCCTCGGCCCGGTAATCACCACTAGGATCCATAAAAGGGATCGTGACGGTAAAGAGATAGTCAGCATAGCCAAGTCCCTTCCCATGGAAACTTGGATGACGCTGCCCATATCGTTCTCGGCTAAGGATGTCCTAGAAAACGGACAGGCACACAGCGATCCACTGGTCATCACGCTGTTGATTGAAAAGTGGGGAGTAAAAAGGATTCTTGTGGATAGCGGAAGTTCAGTCGAGGTGCTGTTCTACGACACGTTCAAAATTATGGTAGTTGGACCGAATATTACACAATTAATAAATATGTTGATTGGTGGATCAACATAGAATTATTAGTGTTTGAACTTGCTCAGAATTATGATTTGCAGAGCATTCAGTTCGAAACCTTAATTTTGATCGATTGTTGATCAATTGATGATTTACTGAAAATAAGTCACTGAGTGATGAAGGGACCAGCTACATGGGATGATAGCCAACCATGTAGCTCCCAAGTGCTCGAGTGAGCATACACCAAAGTCCTTTGTTTACCAGTTGGTGAAAGGATGATCAAAGGATGGTTTAATTATTTATTAAAATAGTGCTCGTCTTAGCGTTAGGTAATAAAACCTAATTATGGAGAGATGAGGGACTGACCAAGGGGTCATGGGACCGACCCTTGGTATTCGTGGGACCAGCTGGTGGTCGATTGAACAAATTCCAAGTTGGTTGGAAAGAGTTTGGACCCAATATGAACTGTTGAGAGCTAATTAGGTCAAAATTATGAAAGAGTGTGGGACCGTCTCCTTGCAAGCCTAAGGGGATGCCTTGGTAGGTCTATATGGTGTGCCCATGTCACCATACTTTCTGTGTCTCAGTCCTGAGAGTTTTGATATTTTCTGGTGCGCGTTTGCGCAATATTTTAGATTTTTAAAAGGGTTTGATCTTGCTTGAAACTCTCAATTTTGCTCGAATGAACAAGTAGAGCTTTGCTCATGCTACCATTATTTTGAGAATATTATAATAATAATATTTTAATATTTGATGTGAGAAGCCTAGTTGGTCATGTGACCATTTGACTTTTTGGCCTTTTCATGGTTTGAGCAATATTTGAGAAAATATTGAAAAACTAGATTTTTCGCTCAAACGATGGAGTTTCATGAGATGAAGGAAATAATAATATGAGAAGATAAGGAATTGTAAGGTTTGGGACCGGTCACGGCTAGGGCATGGCCGGCAGGCTAGGTGGCCCGCTCCCGTGACACCTTTCCCTATTTTTAACTATTTTTCATCGTTTGGAGGAAAATATGGAGAAACTAAGAGTTTTGCTCAAATGAAGGAATCTTCATGAGATGAGGAAAAATAACAAAATAATATAAAATAATGGAAAGAGGTGCGGGACCATCCACGTGGCATGGCATGACCGGCCGGCCGGTGGGCCCGGTCCCCTTAGGCGCCTCTTTATTATTTTATTAATATTATTTTCCTCCATATTTTGCACAGGTTTCCTCATTTGTCCATATTTTTGAATACTCGTTCGTGTATTCGGGTGCTCGTTTGTGCATTATTGCTAAATACACTTGCACCATTTTCTCGGGGCTTACTTTGTGGTAGCACAGATGCCCAATCGGTGAATATATATTACTAATTCATGAAATTCAGCTGAGAATAATTCATGAAACGAAGTAATAAAAATTATTTGAGTATTTATTACTAATTCATGAAATTCGGCTGAAAATAATTCATGAAACATAGTAATAAAATGAGCTGAGTATCTATTACTAATCCATGGAATCCAGCTAATTCATGAAATTCGGCTGAAAATAATTCATGAAACAGAGTAATAAGATAGAATAAATTATTTAATAGGAATTCAATTGATGAATGACACACTAGAATTAACCTATTTGCAGAATTGAGATATGAGATAATTGAAGCATCATACTCTTTCTGAGGGGGGTGTATAGTCATGGAACAACGAATAGCGCGATGTCCTGAAGGCGTTAGGCTCTATACTAGTATGCAATATGTCTAGGAGCCGCCCAATCATTAAGAGGTTCTATACACGGTCTCTCAACCTAGTCAGGGAACAACGATCAGTGTGGCATCCTGAAGGCGTTAGGCTCTATACTAGCATGCAATATGTGTAGGAGCTTCCCAATCATTTTGATTTTATGTAGAGGTGATGATGAAATGTGTGAAGCATCGAAAGCTTAGCTGAGAGGCCTTTCAAGAAACGTATTCATCATAGCTCTGAGAGGAACGTTCGCTCAGTTAGAGATCGTGAAATGGTTCACGGATCATAAAATATGAATTGTCACATACATTCCTGAAGCCGGTCCAGAAATCTACAGTATCATAATTTTACGATTTTAACCCTTGCCGAAAATCCACCATCAACATTAAGTCCCATGCTTAGTGAGGGACAGTCATGTTCCACGGTAAGCACTGGATGGTGATTTTCTGGTAGACGAGATAAGTAGTTGAACTTAGTCGTACAAAGGAATTTTCAGAATCCCCGATTTGCTCCAATGATGCCATGTACGAGCAAATGCCCATATAAGGACCCTGTTAGTATGATAGAGTTTCATCTCGTGAGCACGAAGAGACGAGGCACTGCTGATTTGGACATTCAGACGTCCAATTTTGGTCGGTTTAACGTTTACGGGCCCGGGCCCAAAAAAGGAAATCCTTGTTTTTAGGAACGGATGTTCATTCGTTAGATTAAGGAACAAACAATAATCCCTAGCATAAGAGAGATTTTTTAATTTTAATAGACCCACGTATAATGATAAAATTTTTGTCTATGAGCTTTCATGGAAACCAAAATTTTATTTTTAAATGTGTGAGATTTCACAAAATGTAATGAACTCTCGTTTCAAAGGTGGATACTCGTAAGAGAGAAATTTTTTTTTTTTTTTTTTTGGAAGATGGACGTTCGTCCAGAAAAGAAACGAACCCCCTATTTTATTTATATATATATGTGAGCTTTCACAAAAGTTTTGCTTTAGGAACGAACGTCCGTTCGTTTTAAGAAATGAGTAATTATCCCTAGCATATGAGGGAATTTTTTTTTTTTGAATAGACGTGCGCCTATTAATATTTTTTTGTCTATGTGCTTTGATGAAAAATCTTATTTTCGATATGTGAGCTTTCACAAATTTTTGAAAATATACTCTCGTTTCAAAGACGGATGCTCGCTCGAGGGAGCAAATATATATATATATATTTATTTAAATTTAAATTTACGCGAGTTTCACGTTTAAAATATATATATATATATATATATTTGTAAAATCAATGTTTTGATTTTGAACAACTGTTGAAAGTAGATAATCATACATGGTGAAATAATGTTTGTTTGTGAGTTTTCACAATTGTAGAATGGACGTCTGTCCAATTTTTGACCAGTAGATGTTCACATAGTATAAATTCACGTGGATTGTTCACGGTATTATGAAAATCAATTTATGATTTTTGAATAATGGACTTTGCTCGACTTTGAAGGTTTGAATAAAAGAGCAAGTTTTTGAAACTTTTGTGCTAAGTTCATTACTGTTAGTGAAATTGTAAACATGTAAGAGTTGGATTGTTACCATTTTTGTTGCGTGTTTGTTATTGGTATATGTATGTCTCTTGATCATATGAGAGTGGTTAGTGCTAAGATATATGCTTTCTTGGTCTTACTAGATGTGGAGCGAAAGCAGAGACGTGATGAAATATCACAGAAAAAAAGAGCTGAAGAAGAAAAGCTAATATCTCATCAGCAGAAGCATCGCCGACTTCAGCAAGTGAGACTACCGGATGAAGATGAAGTTCGGACTTACGTTGATGGTATAGATCTTGATTCAGATATGGATGAATGAAGAATTTCGTCATAATTCGTCATCAGAAAATTCAGAAGTTAGGTCTTCGTTGAAAATATTGTAGAATCTCCATACGATGTCCGTTTTTGATGATCTACCCCATCTTTTTGATGCCCAGGAAATTTCCTAGATTTATCAAAGAATCTTTTTGAGTTTTGAGCACGTTTAGTGGTCGAAATCAACGAAACAGTATACTTCCAGGAAGTCTTCAGAAACTTTTCATCTGTCATGTTATTTGATGTTTTGGCCACATCGTTTTGCTCGTTCATCCAATTACTATGATTTTTGGATATGTTATAGAGGACATACATACCTAGATTCTACACTAACTTCTCCCAGCTCGCTTCTTTGTGAAGGATAGTGTAAAATCATCTCAGACGAGCTTGTTATACAATGCCCCTGTTGTGTCTTAGACCATTTGCTTGTGTATTGATGCTTGATCAAGGATTTAAATGCCATTGATTAGTTTGTAATATGAACCCCTTGGTTGATACATGAGCCTGGTACTGGCAGTACCATTTTTTGTTTATGTTAGTCGTAGAAATAGCACTTCTGAAACCCTGGTCATAGGACCATAATTGAGGTTGCTCTCAAGATGGGATGATGTAATGACCATGGTCGCATGTGATGGTGGTATTATTCCTTTTATGATGAATAATTAGCACAGGCGAGTCAGGTGACATGGGTCTTGAACTATGAAACTGATCGTCAGTCCCCAGTATTTTGTTAAATCTATCATTTTCATTTTCCCTTCTTCTGGCAAGACCCAGATAGAGGACCCAGGAAAAAAATTTATATAAATACCTGGGTGGTCGAAGTTGGAGGTACCTTGATGAAGGACTTAGTGGAAAGACCTGGTGGACACCAATTAACTGTGGAGGTTATGAATCCCGTCTAAGACTTGCTGCTTACATGTTGTATGCTCTGGAAGTTGTAGGAACCTCATACGACGTCGGAATTCGGTGCTTGACCCCAACTTTTGAAGCTATGAGACTAAGGAATCATACGAAAAAATAATCCTTCAGTTTGGAGATATCTAGGGCAGCCAATGATGCATGCACATTCATAACTTGTAACCCCGTACAAATTTTCAGATTCCATAAACATGAGTGTGGAAGCCATATTTTTCTGCTCGTATGTCCGATTGAAGTTCCCTTTTGGTATGTTGTATGAGATACATAGAAAAACATATTTCATTGAGGAAGTATTGTCCCATCCCTCACCCATTGGTATGATTTTGTAAACCCATGGCCTGAAGTGTGTTGTATCTCATTTGTAGAAGTGATGAGAACATCTTGTAGAAGACTTTGGCTTGTGCCCGCACATCGTGCAAGCTTTGGGAAGACTTTCATGTGAAATATTTTTCATGTCTACACATCTTGATATGAATCATTAGTGCTTGGAGAAGTCCGCTTCATCGAGTAACACTTCAGAGAATGGTTAGTTGATGAAGCCATGTCATGAGGATGTTGCTCCTGAGACCGTTGTTAATGCTGAGATCACGATTGAAATTTATCCAGACATTCTTATTGATACTGAGACCATGGACGGAGTTCCTCCAGATATCCTTGTTGATACAGATATTATGGTCGGAGTTGATCTAGAGACCGAAAAGACTAAAACCATGATTATCGACATAGTCTTTTCTCCTCAATCCAGTGAGCCTTTACATTCACGAACTAGTTGGTGGGTTGAGAATACCTAAGATGAAGGTGTATTGGGAGTTCAAACTGAATTCTCCTGAACAGTATGACTTTACTGTGAACTGGCTTCGTCGGTGAGTCGACGTTGTTGCGGTAGATAGCAGCAGTGGTCTTCATTCTGGATGTGATCTGTGAGTAGAAAAAGCTCCTTGGCCTAGCAAGGTAATGCGGAGAGGTTGCATTTATGACATTTCATGGAAACACATCAGGTTTCAATAGCTTGTTAAGGAGATAACATTTATTTAAATATACTTAATTGATATTTCCATTTAGATCAAGTCCCCAAGTGCATTCCAGAGATGTTCATTTATTCAGCAAAACATATGTGTTGAATAAGTTTGTGCCATTTATGGAAGAATGATGTTGCATCTGCTTCAAAAGTCTTGTCATGGAGATAGTGAAGACTTAACGATTGTAGTTAAGTTACACTTTGATCGTGCTGATGTTGAATAAGTGTGTCATCATCGAGATATTTGTGCTAAAGCTAGAGGCGCCATTATCGAAGGTGTACTCTTTGATTGAGAGTACATTTTGAAGGCTTCTGAAGAATGTAGCACTCAGAGATGAGAGGGTTTTGAATTTCAGTTGGCCTTGGAGAAGTAGGTGATTGACAGTTGTAGGGATTTTATTTTGGTTTGATATATTTAATTACTTAATGCAAGGAGGAATTAAAAATAACGGATAAGTTAAGAAAATCATAAATGCTTCAAACTTTAGCTTCTTGAGCCTTGAAGCCTTATACCTCTTAACTGTCGAATGTCTTAGGCTTGACCATCTCGATCACGGGTATCTTCTTGTTTATGGGTTAAAACTGTGTCTGCTGGTTTTGGTAAATTTGGGTGTGTGGATGAGAAACAAATCTAAACCTAAAACAAATGCACTGCACGAGAATACTTTAGATTCGAGAGATCAATTTGTACAATCCTGGCCTAAACGAAGAAATGGTCGTTCCAGTCTTGCTTCGGTCACAAAGTGAAGGAGAAGGGTTGGTCTTAGGGAGGGAAGCAAAGAAGGTGTTGAGACTAGAATGGTTAATTATGAAGGTGTGGCTATTTTATGACTTGTATCAGAATTTGAAACTGGCTTGTAGAATGTAATCTATCAGTTCTTTGGTATTTTTTCTGGATACTGTGTTGTTGTTCTCACAAAAACTAGTTGTTTGGTGGAAATAGGTGAAACCAATTTATACAAGTCATAATTGAACGCACCCTGGTCTCATATAAAGTGGGAGTGATTGAGTGATGGAAAAGTGGAGTAATGTGTAACCCCCAGAAACCACGTTTCCACGATGAAGGAAACGAGTTTGTTTACACCCACGCTGTAAGACGACATACCAATACCCTGATGAGCATCCCCCAGTTTGTGACATATTTGATGTATCGAGTGTTTTCGTGAAAAACGAGTAGCAGATTGCTACGTGTAGAAAGTCAAAGTCAAGAGACTTGCTGTAGGAAAATAAAATGTGATGTTATTAGGCTTGCCTTGAATGGCTGCCTAAAACTTGCCACAGTCCTGTCAATTCCATGATGAATTTGGACGGCTGAGATCGTAGCTTATGAGAAAGGGTGTCCATTGATTATGGCCACATCTTGTTGTATAGCAAAGTGGCGCCATTGGCATAGTGGGGCCTGGCGTAGATGTAGCGTGGCGGTATGCCAATGGCATAACTGTAGCAGCTATTTTGGCATATTGGTGTTAGACCCAAATATGTCTCCGGCAACATTGGCCATGTTGCTAAGTTAAACTTAAGGCCTTAGGAGAATCACCTGACCTAGTTGGCATGGAGACTTTAGCTAAATTAGGGTTTGGCATATCGAAACCCTAATTAGCACGTACGTTGCGGCATGGTGGCATGACTGACATAGTTAGCGCATGCCAGTGGCATGATGGTGCAAGTAGCGCCTGACGTAGCCATGACCTCTAGATTTTGGCACATTGGTGCTAGACCCAAATGTGGTGTGGCAACATTGGACTTGTTGCCACATTAATCCCAATACTCTGGGAAACGTTACTTGGATTGGTTGGCATAGTAACTTTGCCTAAATTATGGTTTGGCATGCCGAAACCCTAATTAGCGCATACAGCGTGCGGCATGTGGCATGTGACCGTGGTACAACGGCGTTTTGTGCAAACGATTCCAGAGCCACACCAAAGGAACCATAGCCAGGCCATCATGTAGAAATGTCCATAGGAACAAGTATTTCCATGAGTGGCTATGGTATGGCGCCTTTATTAGGGTTTCTCAAGTCCGCACGGCTCATGGCATGTTGTGGGGCCCGAAGTGGCATAGTTTGTGCTACGACTGGAAATTAAGGTTTTATCCATCGCCACTATAAAGCAAGGTCCTGCTTCTGGCTAGGATAACCACGTTGAAGTCCGTTATGGCATTGGACACGGACAGAAATTGGGTTGGCACGTAGGTGTGATATTCACGGCGCGTTGGCGCGTTTGGCGTGCTACTGCGGCAAAGTGGCACATTTGGCATGTGCGCTTGGCATGCTCGTTGGGCATGCACGTTTGGCATGTTGGTGCGGTCTTTGTGAAGCCAGTTTGGCATGGTGGCCACTTGACGCAATTCCACATATTTTAATGTTGTGGCAGGTTTAGAGCAACTTGATTGGTCAATAAAAAGAGAGGGTCATACAAGCATGGGCGTGGACACACTTCTGGTGTGTGTCGTAGATTTAACACGACCTGATTGGTCGATGGGAAATATGGACAGCAAGTATGGGCCCATCCACAACTCATGGGAGTGTGGCAGGTTTAAAGCGACCTGATTGATCGACAAGATATAAGGGCCGGTTGGGCAACATGAGGTGTGGTCGGCTGGCCTATGGCATGGACACCTTTCCTTTATTGTTTCTCCTGTTTCGCGACTCCTTTTATTCCTTGTTTTCTGATTTTGGGTAGGATTTTGCACCTACTAATCCTTGGAGGATTAATTCCCTAGTTTGCTTAGGCTTAATTTCGACAGGCAAGGTCTAATATACTATGCATGGCGTAAAACCCTAATTTTTGAAAATTAGTCAGGGTAATATCTGAATCTTGTGAATTATCACAAAATTGATTGAATTATATGTGTTGACACAAAGTTCTTTAAGTTCATTGCCATAGAGCAGTATGCTTTACGGTTGAGTACTTTATGCAAGGACCTTATCCTTGATACTTGGAAATTTGTGATACTCTGCTGCGAGTGAACACAAATTATCAGGCCATATCAACATTAAGGGTTCAGCAGGGAAACATAGCACAAAAAGTATTCAAAGAAACTTATATTAATTGAATAATACATGCAAGGTGCCGAAATTTACAGAATATCTGGGATTGTTGCTACACCATTCTGGATGAATTTCATGTGGATATATTGAGTTTCTCAATAAATGCACCAGTGGAGAGGTTGAACACTCATCACTTTTACATGGCTCCGTTTCCTTGCAGAGTGACAGTACATTAAATGTAAGGTTTTACAAATTTAGCCTTGTACTAAAAACCACCATCAACATTTCTATTGATTCAGCATTCCTTTCGTTGCGGTAGTGGGATTCAACACTTGTGCAAACATCAGAGCTTTCTTATTTTGTGGCACACATGGACACTCCTGCAAGGCTATGGAGAAATTCCCAAAGTGTTCTCTTTTATGCTTGGAAATCATCTCAGTAATAAATGTCTCAGTGAGATGCTCGATTCATAGAGGTGTCAGATTTAACCACTTGGTAAAATATTAATGTGGTGAAGCTAACCATTCATAACGTCTTGCAATAGAAGAGTTGCTAGCAGAATTGAGTTCCCATGATAGGATAGCATGTGAGGAAATAAATGACATATACATGGGAGGAATGAGACTTGCATGAGAGGGGAACCTCTTGATGAATGTATAAGCATATTTTGAAGGTTCTTGTTTCAACCTCGCCAAAGTTCAAAATTCCTCCAAGTATTCTGATGAACGTCCGCCAAATCTTCTGGATCAGAACTTTCTTCGTTGGAGAGATGTGCAACTAAAGACGCTGTGTCAGTAGCCATCTTTTCAGTGTGGATCCATACTCGTCCGGGGATCGTGTCATATCTTGGATCTTCCTGATTATGTGAAACTTGGTCTCTGCCCAGGTTGAACCTATTTTCACCTTGAGAGTGATGTAGCCATAAGCATCTCTACGCATTCCTTCATGATCTCTGATTGAGATTAGAGCATGAGTAGCTTCTTGTTGAGTGATGCATGCCGCTCTGAAGGTTTTCAAGGAAAAATATTGATAGAGGTGCCAGCATCGATCAACGTTCTCCCAAATTCGTTTCTTTTGAGATTGAATGTGGAAAGCAGTCCCCATTTGTACATTTATTTGTATGTGTCTGGAGGCTCAAGAAGTATTTCCAGAATGGACATGCTGACATGATGTGATTCAGTGTTGTAAACATGTCTCTCCTTTGTGCCTTCAACAGATAGAGTAATTCACATATATGTTCGACCAAGGATTGAACTTCCTTTTTGATAGGTTGTTCAGAGAGAGTGAAGGTCTTAACTGGGAGAGGGTTCTGCGTACTCCTTTAGTCCCTAATTAAATATATTATGGCTCAACCTTCTATTTAAAGATGTGCTTCAAAATATTACAGTCACTTGTTGGATGATTGATGAACCTATGAAGGCGATAGTACCTGAAATCTCCATTTCTTCTTCAGTTAGTTCTCTCCTAATGAACGAAAATTTGATTGCACCATATTGAACCCAGACTTCCAGTAACTCGATCACTTCTTCAATGAGAAGAGGGAAGTTTGAGTCTGTCTGATTATTTTCCCGTTCGTTGATGCCGGGTCAAGGTTTGTGCATTTCGGGATTGGTTATCTTTTCTTTGCACCTTCAGAGGAGCCTAGGATGTTGGAGAAGTGCTCTGATGCAGTGTCTCGGCTTTTCTTTCATTCCTTTCAGCAACAACATTTGTTGAAGATTATAGATTGTATTGATTGTTGACTAGGCATCGGCTGCTATGAGGTTCCTCGACTTTTGCGCAGACTTTGCTCTTTCCATAAAAGCAGGTGCAGTAGTCATTGATCGTTTGGCTGCTTTATGAAGTTCTGAGAAAGTCTAGATTAGAGATTTTCTAGTAAATCTCTGAGGACCGGGGTCATTCCATTGATGCACAAGTATACGAGTTGTTCTTCAGTGACATTTGGATCATGACAAAGCTTGGACTCTGAACCTTTTCACATAATCATTGGGATGTTCATTCTTTTTCTGAAATATTATTTCCACGTCTGAGAGGGTGACATGTTCTAAAATGAAGAAGTACTTTCCGCAAAAAACATCAATCAATTCTTCCCAACTAGTGATGCTTCCAGGTGCGATGTTGTTGTACCATGTGTATGCTCTGCCGTTTAAGTATTTTGAAAACTCCTTCAAGCGGACAACATGGTTGTACTCATGGTCGCCCAATGATTCCAAGAACGGAGAGACATGTTCTTGAGTATTTCTGGTTCCATCATAAAGTGTGAATGTTGGAGAAGTATAACCTTTCAGAAGAGGAATTCTCTGTATAGTAGAAGGATATGGAGATTGGTGACGATGGACATATGATGTCTTGTCTTTTCCACGATCCTGTAGAAAGCGCTCAAAATCTTCTCAAGTGATGAAACTTGTTGATTCCCTTATTGGTGGGTCATTGGAGACTTCATCATCTTCCACAATGTGGATTGGGGAGATTCCAGGATCAGTAGTTGAGGATGTTTCCTTAGATCTTCCTTTGTTTGACTGTCTTTGGAGCTGAGTTTTCTTAGACGACAGCTTGTCTGTCAGAGTCTTGAGATAGGTGCACAACTCTTTCTGTGTTGCCTCCATGTCTGTCTAATTCTTGGAAAGAATTTCCTGAACCTTCATGAGATCGTCAATGATAGGTGGATCTTCTTTGATTTCTTCAAGATCTCGGCGGAAGAGAGGATTGTTGCCTGTACCAATGTTGGTTTCAGCATGGACACAAGTATTGTTGATTTGAGGGGTAGTATCAGTAGCGTCGTTATTGGAAATGGGAAGAGTGACTGGAGTACCACCATTATTGTTGCTAGTGCTATCATCGTTTTGGTTAGGATTTATAACTGAACCTGACCTAAGATCAACCATTTTGATGAATTAAGATTGCAAGCGAGAGGTTAATCTCCCACTGTGGATGCCAATCTATTGATGGGAAAAAAATATTTGCTGGTTTTTTAGGAAGTGGAGAGACGACCTTGTGGACGGAGACTCCTCAATCGAGCAAACTACCTAACCTCAAACATATGCACTACACGGGAGTGCTTTTAGTTCGAAAGATCAATCTGTAGGAATCCGGCCTAAACCAAGAAACGGTCGTTCCAGAGTCAATTCGGTCACAAAGAGGGAAGAGGGTTGATCTGTAGGAGGGAAGCTTAGAAGTGTGTGAGATCAATGGTGATCAAGGATTGTGAATGTGTTGTGGGTTTCTACAACTGAACTGATGGGTTCGAATAGTTTTAAATTCCACACTATTGAGAGTGATTGTTCAGATGAGAATTGTTGTGGTAATTCCCATATATCTTTTCTGTTAATCATAAATTCAAAGAACTTATTTATATTTCTAGAACATGGACACATTGATCTCTAGTAAATGTGATGGTTGTTTGAGTAAAAGAGTGGGAGATCGTGGTTTAACCAGTTCTATGTCGTGCGGAGATCATCCACCCACTACTTTGTTGACTTCCTAAACCGCTTGCACGACTTAATCACATTTCTTATCGTGGATTGTTAGAGCATTGCTCAGTCTAACTCACATGCGTTGCTATCTCAAGCATGTTTGTCAATGTTAGTGATCAAAACTATAAAGTCTTGATTTCTAGTATATTATAGCTAAGGTCTCGGACTAGGATATAAAGTGTAGTTGAGCTCAAGAACTCCATGGAAATCATCATACAAGACGAAGGACTACTCAAGGAACCAGTGGATCTTCATCGACTAAAAGTTATGTGGAGACTTGAACTTATCTATCACTCAAAAGTCTATCTATTTTATCTCCTATCTTGAGACAAAAGTCGTATTACTATATAGACTAAGATTATACACATATGTCATTTCGAGCTGAGTATTTATCGCTTATGTATTTCTCGAAATGTGTGTTGGTAAAGCTTTCGCTTTAGCCAAGTTCATATTTACCTAGTGACGAAAGTCATGTTATGTTTCAATCACTTTGGAAATTGCTCTGACGAAAAATAGTTTGTGAATAACAACTATATAACCCCTGTGAGAATGTTTCAATGATTGAAATGACAATATAACCATTGGAGGATATAAACATTGTTGTGGTAACACATATATGTATAAGTCCTTATTTCTTGAACCGAATTTTGAGAACTTAGTTGATCAAGTGAACCCGGAACGTAAGCCATCAACTCAATCCGTGAACTCAGTCTGTGAAACCAGTCTGCGAAACCAGTCTACGAACTGGCGTAGTTCTCGAACCTGAGAATTTTTGTTGGAGTTGTAGCTCGGTTTCAGTCCGCGAACTGACAAAAGGTCTCGACCCGAGAATTTCTGCTGGAGTTTGTAAACTCCAACCGGTTGACTTGAGTCCGCGAACCTAGTCCACGAACTTGAGTATGTTATGTCTAAAAACAATGTTTGTGAACTTATCTTAATAATCTAAGGAATGCTATTGGAAACTGTGGCTTTATAGTTCATGAATAGATTCGAGTGAATCATATCGTTTTTGCTTCAATTATGTCTTGTGTAGTACATGTGATCTCATATCAATTGAACAACTCTCAAACTAGTTCATTTGAGTCATTTGGACTAGTTATGGTGAAGAATAATATGGTTGATATAAAAGTTACCGTTTGGCTAGCCATTTGGTTAACTAGTGTTGAACCAACTAATGTACAGGTTTGGGTACGGTTACGAAAACCCAAAATCATCTAGTACATGTGTGTATTACAAGCTAAGTTTTCGATCTAACGGTTGATAAATATTATCTTGTATCTGATCAGGTTTTCATCTAACGGTGAATATTGAATACTTTGTTACCAAGCTAACATTGATTGGAAACCCTGATTAGAAAGACTATATAAGGGAGAACTCTAGCAACTGGGAAACCTAATCCCCACACATTTTGTGTGATACTAGTTTGCTAAGCTATAGTCTATTCTCCTTTAACCTTTGGTTTTCTTCTTCTAAAAACCAGGTTAACGACTTAAAGACTTCATTGGGATTGTGAAGCCAGACCGAAACTACTTTTATCGTAGTTGTGTGATATGATCTTGCTATTTCTATCGTACGAGTATAATTGTAATAATTATCTTGAGATTTTTATCTCCTATAGGAAAGATATAAAAGTAATCACAAACATCTTCGTCTCATCGTTTGTGATTCCACAATTTTTTTTTTCGCTGTGTCGATTAAGACTATTGTGAGGTGATTGATAAAGCTGAGTTGTTCTTCGGAAATATAAGTCTGGTTTTATTGATTGGTTCTTGTTCACCTTGATTTATCAAAAGACGGAACAAAACTCATAGGTTTATTCGTGGGAGACGAATTTATCTATCTTATAGACTTTTCTATGTGAGACAGATTTGTTTATTAAAGTCTTCGACTTTGGGTCGTGACAACTCTTGGTTGTGGGTGAGATCAGCTAAGGGAATCAAGTGCGCAGTATCCTGCTGGGATCAAAGGCATAGGAGCAACTATACCTTGGATCAATGTGAGATTGATTGGAGTTCAACTACAGTCCAGACCGAAGTTAATTTGGAGTAGGATAGTGTCTGTAGCGGCTTAATACAATGTATGTTTAATCTGGAATAGGTCCCGGGGTTTTTCTGCATTTGCGGTTTCCTCGTTAACAAAATTATGGTGTTTGTGTTATTTCTTTTCCGCATTATACTTTTATATAATTGAAATAATACAGGTTGTGCGTTGTTCAATCAATTAGAATATCCGACCTTATTGGTTGTTGATTTAAATTGATTGACACTTGGATATTGGTCTTTGGTACCATCCAAGTTATCTCTCTTTGATTAAGACTCGCAAATTGTATTTGCTTGAGTAAATCAAATCGAGAGATTGAGATAATAACTCCTTGAGATATTTTCTATTTGATTGAGTCTAGTTGATTCTCTAGGAAGCAACTCGCAGTTATCCATACAGGTTTCTAATTGAAATATTGGGTGTGGTTGTTAGACCCCCGCTTTTTCATGGATGAACACACGTGCCATAAGCCGGCATACCAAAACCTAATTAATATCCCCCATGTGACATGATTGATGTGGCTGGAAACCGGTCCGGAGAGGATGAAGATGAAAACCAGATCTGAGAAAAATTCAGTCCCATCAAGCAGCACATAATGAAAATATGAACAGATTTCCAATAAAAAGAAAGGGTATCACAATAGGAGCAAGCAAGTGACCTAATCGACGTTGAAGGGCCGATGAATTGAGGATTTAGCCAATGAAGAATGCTAAATCCATGTCGGTTGATATTAGGTGGCTTTTTTTTTTTGAAGGTGAAGATTAAATTGAAAGTCGATGAATTTGATGAAGACACTATTGGTATTAAAAGATTGAAACTGGTACTGCTCAAATCTAAGAAGATCTGAGAAGTTAAGGTTGGCTGAAAAAATTTCCCCCCACCGGAAATCGCCTGCTTAGAGAGGAGAGAGGTTTATTAACATGTTGCCAAACATATTGAGAGCACAATTCATCATTTGATGAATTATTGGTAGCATGACCAAATAAAATATTAATTAAAATATTGGTATCTATACCAAATATTACATAATTAATCAATATGTTGATTGGTGGATCGACATAGAATTATTAGTGTTTGAGCTTTCTCAGAATTATGATTTGCAGAGCATTCAGTTCGAAACCCTAATTTTGATCGATTGCTGATCAATTGATGATTTGCTGAAAATAAGTCACTGAGTGAAGGAGGTACCGGCTACATGGGATGATATCCGACCATGTAGCGCCCAGGTGCTCGAGTGAGCATACACCAAAGTCTTTTGTTGACCAGTTGGTGAAAGGATGATCAAATGCTGGTTTAATCATTTATTAAAATATATAGTGCTCGTCTGAGCGTTAGGTAATAAAACCTATTTAGGGAGAGATGAGGGACCGACCAAGGGGTCATGGGGCTGGACCTTGGTGGTCGTGGGACCCTCTAGTGGTCGATTGAGCAAATTCCAAGTTGGTTGGAAAGAGTTTGGACCCAATATGAACTGTTGAGAGCTAATTAAGTCAAAATTATAAAAGAGTGTGGGACCGGCCCCTTGCAAGATTAATAGGAAGACCTTGGTCGGTAAAGATGGCATGCTCGTGTCACCATACTGCCCGTGTCTCAGTCCTGAAAGTTTTGGTATTTTTTGGTGAGCGTTTGAGCAATATTTTAGATTTTCAGGAGGGCTTGATCTTGACTGAAACTCTCAATTTTGCTCTAATGAGAAAGTAGAACTTTGCTCGTGCGACCAGTATTTTGATAATATTGAAATAATAATATTTTAATTTTTGACGTGAGAAGCCTAGTCGGTCATGTGACCATTTGACTTTTTGGCTTTTTCATGGTTTGAGCAATATTTGAGAAATTATTGAAAAACTCAAACGATGGAGTTTCATGAGATTAAGGAAATAATAATATGAGAAAATAAGGAATTGTAAGATGTGGGACTGGTCATGGCTAGGGCATGGCCGGCCGGCTAGGTGGCCCAATCCCGTGACACATTTCCCTATTTTTTACTATTTTCATCGTTTGAAGGAAAATTTGGAGAAACTAAGAGTTTTGGTCAAATGAAGGAGAGTCTTCATGAGATGAAGAAAAATAATAAAATAATGGAAAGAGGTGCGGGGCCGGCCACAATGGCATGACCGGACGGCGGAAAAATGGTCTCCTTAAGCGTCTCTTTATTATTTTATTGATATTATTTTCCTCTCTATTTTGCACAGGTTTCCTCATTTGTTCATATTTTTGAATACTCGTTCATGTATTCGGGTGCTCGTTTGTGCATTATTGCTAAATACACTCGCACATTTTCTCGAGGCTTACTCAGTGGTGGCATAGATGCCTGATCAGTGAATATTTATTACTAATTCATGAAATTCAGCTGAGAATAATTCATGAAACAAAGTAATAAAAAATATTTTAGATTTATTACTAATTCATGAAATTCATCTGAGAATAATTCATGAAACAGAGTAATAAAATGAGTTGAGTATCTATTACTAATCCATAGAATCAGCTGAGGATCATCCATCAAACAGAGTAATGAGATAGAATAGATTATTTTCTAGGATTTCAGGATATGAATGACACGCTAGAATTAACCTATTTGCAGAATTGAGATATGAGATAATTGAAGCATCATACTCTTTCTGAAGGGGGTGTTTAGTCAGGGAACAATGAATAGCGTGACGTCCTGAAGGCGTTAGGCTCTATACTAGCGTGCAATATGTGTAGGAGCCGCCCAGTCATTAAGAGATTCTATATACGTCCTCTCTACGTAGTCAGTGAACAACGAGAAGCTTGACGTCTTGAAGGTATTCGGCTCTATACTAGCATGAAATATGTCTAGGAGCCGTCCAATCATTTTGATTCTATGTAGAGGTGATGATGAAATGTGCGAAGCATCGAAGCTCAAATGAGAGGCCTTTCGATAAACGTATTCATCATAGGTCTAGGAGGAATGTTCGCTCAGTCAGAGATCGTGAAATGGTTCACGGATCATAAAATATTGCGAAAATGTGGGGGTCTAACAACCCCACCCAATATTTCGATTAGCAATCTGTATGGACTAACTCTAATATACTTTTGAGAGAATTTACTATACAGTCAGACTCAATCATAATAAAAAGTATATCAAGGAGTTAATATCTCTATGTCTCGATATGATCTATACTCAAACAAATAGAAATCTACGAGTCTTTATCAAATACAAGAGATATAAACTTGGATGGTATCAAAGACCAATATCCAAGGATCAATCAATTTCCAGTCAACAACCAAAGGTTGGATTTCACAATTAATCGATACAACGCACAACCTGTGATATTTCAATTATATAACAAAATATAATGCAAAATAGAAATAAAATAGACACCAGAAGTTTTGTTAACAAGGAAAACGCAAATGCAGAAAAAAACCCTGGACCTAGTCCAGATTGAACACCACACTGTATTACCGCTACAGACACTAGCCTGTAACAAACTATCTTCGGTCTGGACTGTAGTTGAACCCTAATCAATCTCACACTAATTCAAGGTACAATTGCGCTCCTTATGTCTCTAATCCCAGCAGGATACTACGCACTTGATTCCCTTAGTTGATCTCACCCACAACTAAAAGTTTCTACGGCCCAAAGTAGAAGACTTGAATAAACAAATTTGTATCACACAAAAAAGTCTACGATAATAGATAAATCTGTCTCCCACAGATAAACCTACAAGTTTGTCCCGTCTTTTGATAAAATCAAGGTGAATAGGAACTAATCGATAACTCGGACTTATATTCCCGAAGAACATCCTAGAATTATCAATCACCTCACAATAATCTTAATTGTATGGTCGCGAAACACGATATTGCGGAATCACAAACGATGAGACAAAGATGTTTGTGATTCTTTTTATCTTGCCCTATTAAAGATATAATCTCAAGCCAATCTTTCAATTGAACTCGTACGATATAAAATGGCAAGATCAGATCGCTCAACTACAAGAGAAGTAGTTTTGTCTGGATTCACAATCCCAATGAAGTCTTTAAGTCGTTAACTTACAGGGTCTCGAGAAGAAACCTAAGGTTAAAGGAGAATCGGCTCTAGATAAACCAACTAGAGTATCACGCATGAGGTGTGGGGATTAGTTTTTCCAGTTGCTAGAGTTCTCCTTTATATAGATTTCAAATCAGGGTTTGCAATCTTTGTGAGCTTAGTAACAAAGAATTCAATATTCACCGTTAGATGAAAAACCCGATTTAACCAAGCTAATATCTTTCAACCCTTAGATCAAAACTTAGCTTGTCACACACAAATGACATGTATTTCATTTAGGTTTAAGTAACCGTACCTAAATGTGTACACTTGGTTGATTCACAAATAGTTAACTAATGGTTAGACATATGAGCACTTTCATATTAACAATATTCATCTTTCTCATAACTAGTTCAAATAAATTCAAAAGAACTAGTTGAAGAGTTGTTCAATTGCTTAGGTCTTTATGCATAGACACAATTGAAACAAAATCGGTTTGATTCATTTGAATCAATTCATGAACAATATAGCCACGGTTTGCAAAGATTGCATTCCTTATAATTTATTGTTTTAAGTTCATGTACTACTGATTTGAGAAATAACCAGCTTGGGTACACGTACAGGTATGCATACCTTAGCTACCGGATTTGAGTTGGTTTTGGTTTCCAAACTCAGCAGATTTTTTCGGGTAGAAAAGTTCTGCCAGTACGCGTAAGGGTATACGTACCCAATCCGTCTCCTTCACCAATGACGTATGCACACATATGCACAGTCTTGTTATCCGGCACATGGATTTATACACTAATGTGCGAACACACTATATATTCTTGTATCCATATGTGGAAATCTTAACTCTTCATTTCAATCATTGAGACATTCTTCTATAATGTTATAACAGTCGTTATTCACAACTATCGTCATCAAAGCCATTTTCAAGATTGGAACTTCATCATGACTTTCGTCACGGGTAAAGATGAAAAATGGTTAAAGCAAAAGCTTACCAATACATATTTCGAGAAAAAGATAGGCAAGTAAACTCGGCTCGAAATAGCAAATGTGTATGTATGAAAACTATCATACTTATACGACTTTTGTCTCAAGAGTAGGATATAGAGTAGATAGACTTTTGAGTGATAGATAAGTTCAAGTATCCACATACCTTTTTGTCGTATAAAGTTCCACTGGTTCCTTGAGTAGTTATTCGTCTTCGTAAGATGATCGCCGTGGAGTTTAAAGCTCAACTACACTTAACTATCCTAGTCCGAGACTTATCTGCAAGTAGACTAGAAATCAAGACATATAGTTTTGAAAACTAAATTTGACAAAAAAGCTTGAGATAGCAACGTTTACGATTTCGACCGAGCAATGCTCTAACAATCTCCCCCTTTGTCAATTTTAGTGACAAAACTATCAATACATATGGATTATATTACAAAATAGATAAAACTTTGTAGCTTCTTGTCCACATGCTTGATCTCCTTGGTGCTTAAACATTACTCGAAAACTTCGTCTTTTCCAAGTACTCCCATGATTACATAGAAGTTCAGTTCAACATCATAGTTGTTGAAGTTCCGTAGCCATAACAATGAGAAACAAAAGCTCTCGATCATTGTTATACAGTGTCATAGTATTATTACACAGTATCAAAGTTCAATTGTATCACAAGTTTGACAACAATACTATGGAGATATGTATCACTCCCCCTTAGTCAATACTTTCATCTCAACATGAAAACCACTCCCCCTTACATAATGATCCGAAAACCATATGTATTTGTAGTGTGAACCACATATTAATCCTTTCCCTTTTTGTCAATAAAATTTGCAAAGGTACGAAAACGGGATCCTAATAAAATTTTCACGGAGATGCTTTAAGACCAAAGAAAAGCACATATCAACTTTATTTAGATGCAATCATAAAGCCGAAGCTAAATGCATTCATCAACGAGTTTATGAAGATACAAGATAACTCCTAAAATATTCCACGTCCGCACTCCCCACAAAGATGTGGAAATTAAGCACAAGTTCAAAATAACTCTCCCCCATTTGATATCATACCTGAAAGAACAATAAGAGCGACCTTACTTTTTCAAGAAAAGAAGGATTTCTTTGGACACCAAAAACCACAAAAATGATTTTGTATCCAAAATTCTCAATTAAGTTAATCACAAGAGAACCCATGATTAATTTAATTGGAATACACAACCAAAATAACCACAAATGAATCTATGATTAGTCTAGTTGTAAATGCTCACATAAGAAGACTTATAGAGCCGCACAGTATATACATAAAATATGGATCAGGGAATATCAATACTGCGGAATATACAAAGATTCATTATATTTTCATCACTATTTGCATAACGACATATAATAGACATAATCTTTATAAACAAAAGATTTTAACCTATCTTCCATCAATAAATGACATAATAGGCTTAACTTTTTTTGTCAAAAGTTCATCGATCTTGTATCAATACATGCATATCGCCATATGAAGGAGATAACTTTTGACATCGTATGGGACAATAATAGTTCACGGACGCAAACACATATATCCCATAACATATTATAATATATAACACCATAAAGATTAATACTTAATACTGCAAAAGTCATCTTCTAAATCAACTTTAGAATTTAAATAAATAAATCTAAAAATATTGCAAGATGAAAACGTTGGACATAGATATGTGTACTCACAATAATGGCTATTCCAAACCCTAGTTATCCTTCTTAAACAAAAAAAAGAATTAAAATTCTCTTAAGAAGTTTCCTAGGAAGTAACATTTCACTTACTTTCATAATTCTTCTTGTATTCCCTATATTTACCAAGCTCATCTTCAATCAGATCAATCCTTGATTCAAGGTTTTAAAAAAATTTCTCTAATTTTTTGGAAGATACAACCAGTTCGTTTTTTAGAGCACTTACTTGCTCCAAAACGAGATTCATGGTCAAAAAGAGTTTCTCAAACTGGGATACAGATGGATTTTCATCAAAAGATACATCACGTTTGTCGGAGCACATCTCATTATCAAATGAGTCGAAACGAATCTTCTTATATGGAAATAGAACAGTCCACATATCACTTTATTTGCTTGAGAGACTGGATGAAGACATGATAGAAGAGAGAAATGAAATGCTCAGTCTTACAAAGAAAAGACTTTTCCTTAAAAAGAAGAAGATATTCCAAGAAGATCTTTGACCTAAACCCTAGACCAAGGGTAGGTACGAGGTAACAGTTTTGTAGGAGAAACCGTTTATGAGCGCTCACCGGAAGAAAAACTTGATCAACTCAAATAGAGATGAGAAACAAACTAAGTACAGATATACAACCATCCTTGTAGGATATGGTTCTTGTATAATTACGAGGGTACAAAAACCATGTTTTAATCGTACTATAGAATAAGCTTCTTCATATCTATAACAGGATTGGGAGGTCTCCATCTTAATGATGTACTTATTTCTTGATTCCGTTCTGCCTTCGAGTAAACAGAATTAAGAGTTTTACTCATTCTTCTTAGAACTGTTTTGAGTGCTCTATTTGTTGATCTTTGTAGGCTACGAGTGGACTTAGAATTCTCTTCTGTACTTTTAATAGTACATATGGAGGATTTCGTTTTTCCTCTTTGGCAAGCACATTTTGACTGAGAAGACAATTTCTTGATTTTTTGTGCTCAGATTATCTAGATGATCCTGAATTTCACACAAGATGTTAAAATTCTTTGAAATAATCTTGTAGTTTTTTATATCATCCTTTACGTTAGATATATGGTCAGGAATAGTTTGCTGAGAAGAAATAATCGAGGGATGGTATTTCTTAAAGGAATCATGATTGCGAATGATTGCAATTTCTTGTCTTAGAACAGCCAATTGGACTTCCAAATATTCAATCCTTTTCATTAGGCTTACTTCTTTTGAAGGGACAAAATTAAGTAATTCAGAGCGGACTGGACTATTTGGAGGACACTTGTGATTGTCAGCAAAGAAGTTAATAGAAATTACAGACTTCTTCCTATGGAAAGTAGTCAAGAGTATCCATCTAAGCCTTTGTTAACTCTTTAACCTTCGCATCAGAATTTTTTGAAGTATGAACACTTCTGTAGCACTTTAAACAAGACTTAATTTTATGATTCTTTTGATCTTTATTATTCCCTTTATTGATTGAGATATCTTTATTATGATACTTTCTTTTACTTTATCTGGGTGTGTTTTTCAACTGTTGTATGAACAATGAAAGAGATGAATTAAAGTTATTCTCATTTTTTTCAATCACTTTTGGGAAGCGAGGTTTTTTATCACTTGTGGTAACAGAGTTTACTACCAAATGATGTTTCTCTCGCTGTTGTAGTTCAAGATCAAAAATCTTTAACTTTCCAACCAGAGTATTTCTAGAGAGAGTGTCAAGGTTATTTCCCTCAACGATGGCATGCTTCTTAGAATCGTATCTAGATGGCAGCGATCTGAGAATTTTCATCACAATGTCCTTTTCAGGAATAGTCTTACCCAATGCAAAAGATGCATTAATAATTTCAGACACTTTGTGATTAAACTCATCAAATGAATCTTCATCCGCCATACGAAGGTTTTCCCAATCGGAATTTAGGTTTTGAAGCCTGGCTTCCTTTTCACTGGTATTTCTGTCGAATACGGTTTCTAAGATATCCCACGCATATTTAGACCTAGTGCAATTTGACACATGGTGCTGAAGATTTAGGGTAATGGCATGTATGATGGCATTCAAACCGTTGGAGATTTGCTTTGCTGCAAGTATCTCAGAAGCATCGTATTCGCTAATATTCTTTGGCACAATAGCGTTACATATTGCCACAACGGGAGCATCATAGCTATTAACAACATATACCCATGATGGAAAATCACGCGAATGAAAAAAAGCTCGCATAGAAATTCTCCACAATAAGTAGTTTGAGCCATCGAAGACTGGTGGTATGTTAATAGAGATAGCACCTATATCCATAGAGTCAGATCGCTACAAACACATACTGATAAGGTCTTTAAACGTGTTTGCCTGTTCTAATACCAATTGAAAGTGTGGGGGTCTAACAACCTCACCCAATATTTCGATTAGCAATATGTATGGACTAAATCTAATATACTTTTAAGAGAATCAACTAAACAACCAGACTCAATCTTAATAAAAAAGTGTATCAATGAGTTAATATCTTTATCTCTCGATTTGATCTATACTCAAACAAATAGAAATCTGTGAGCCTTTGTCAAATACAAGAGATATAAACTTAGATGGTACCAAAAACCAATATCCAAGGATCAATCAATTTCCAATCAACAACCAAAGGTTGGATTTCACAATTGATCGATACAACGCACAACCTGTTTTATTTCAATTATATAACAAAATATAATACGGAATAGAAATAACACAGGCACCAGAAGTTTTGTTAACGAGGAAACCCAAAATGCAGAAAACCCCCAAGACCTAGTCCAGATTGAACACCACATTGTATTAAGCCGCTACAGACACTAGCCAACTACAAACTAACTTCGGTCTGGACTGTAGTTCAACCCTAATCAATCTCACACTGATTCGAGGTACAATTGAGCTCCTTACGTCTCTGATTCTAGCAGGATACTACACACTTGATTCCCTTAGATGATCTCACCCACAACTAAGAGTTTCTATGACCCAAAGTCGAAAAATTGAATAAACAAGTCTGTATCACACAGAAAAGTCTACGATAATAGATAAATATATCTCCCACAGATAAACCTAGGAGTTTGTTCCATCTTTTGATAAAATCAAGATAAACATGAACTAATCGATAACCAGGACTTATATTCTCAAAGAACAGCCTAGAATTATCAATCACCTGATAATAATCTTAATCGTATGGTAGCGAAACAAGATATTACGGAATCACAAACGATGAGACGAAGATGTTTGTGATTTCTTTTTATCTTGCTCTATCGGAGATATAATCTCCAGCCAATCTTTCAATTGAACTCACATGATAGAAAATGGAAAAATCAGATCTCTCAACTATAAGAGAAGTACTTTCGTCTGGCTTCACAATCCCAATGAAGTCTTTAAGTTATTAACCTACAGGGTCTCGATAAGAAACCTAAGGTTAAAGAAGAACTAGATAAACCAACTAGTATCACACAGGAGGTGTGGGGATTAGTTTTTCTAGTTGCTAGAGTTCTCCTTTATATAGTTTTCAAATCATGGTTTGCAATCTATGTTATCTTAGTAACAAAGCATTCAACATTCTAGCAACCAAGGTCCTCGACATTCTAGCGATGACAAGTGGTTCATCTTTCCATTATGCCTTAAAGGTCCTTATATATCTGGTTCTCTCCCATTACCTGCGAATCTCTCAGAGTATGAGCCATGGGTCTTCAACTGGCCTGAAAGATCTAAAAAAGTATATTCTCTTAACTTTTTACATTATTATCATTTACTGTCTTCTTTATATACTCTCTAACTATTTTGATCTTTCTCAGATTGATAGAATGAAACTCAGCTATCAAACTCTTAGGAAACCCATCACTTTCTTAGCTCTTAAATCTTTCACGGATGAAGTAAGAAATATTTCCTCATAAATTTTAACAATATATTGTTGTCCCTATTTCTTATCTTCATCTGTGCTCGCAGGAAATTGAAGAACTACCACCAATAAAACCCGTGAGAACTAAGGAGAAGCCTTCAAAGGATAAATCTGTTGTTCCTCCTAAAGGAAAATCTTCTGCCCCTCGCGGTGGAAAATCTGGCGATCGGGATAAATATAGTGTTCCTCCCAAAGGGAAACCTTCTTCCCCTTGTGGTGAAGATTCTGGCGATCCTCCTTTGAAGAAAAGGAAAACCCGACCCTCTTCTTCTTCTTCAACTCCTCAACCTATTTCAGAAAACCCAAATGTTGAATTTGATAAGGATAAATATGATGAAAATTTTAATAATAATATTTTAACAGATTCCCTTCTATAAAGAACTCTTCTTCATCTGATTCTTCAATGGCCCATTTATCCAGAATTTTTAGCGATATTTCCCACAGCATAACTTGTAATGACGAGGATTAAGTTATTAACAAGACATCCCAAGCTCTTGCCAGTGTCTGCGATGCTCCCATACTGGTGGAAAATGATTCTCTCCAAGGAGTCCACGATCGCTGACTCCTAGTCTCTTAAATTCTCTTGGTCCCTTGGTATGTTTTTATTTCTTCAATTTGTTTATATATTTTCTCCATCGCTAGATCTTAATTTATATTATTCTTTCGCAGGTTGGAAGAGCTTCTTTTGCTGTTGCTTCTGATTTAGATAAAAGACGTTCCAACTCTGAAGAGAAGGCTGCTAAACTTCACCAGGATAAAGAAAAATTAGAATCTGAAGTTATTGAGCTTCGCAAGAAGAATAAACAGCTGGAGACTAAAGCTTCAGTTGATAAGCAAAAGATCTCTGATCTTGATAGAGCTAACCAACAACTCTATGGTATGAATGATTTCCCTTCTCTCTTAATTCTTCTTACTCTATCGCGGATTATTCAAGCAACCACTTTTAACTTGCAGATATTTATGGTCTTACTGACGAGGCTACACTCTTTCAATCTTTCCCTGAACCTTTAAATGATAATACTCTTCTTGCTTGCCTTAATAATTCTTTAAGTAATTTCTCAGATGATAAGATTAAATCCCTCTCCATAGATGAACTTAGATCCAAACATAATCTCTTAAAAATTGAACACAAATTCAATTTAGGTTTGACTGACAAATATAAGCGCTTTTATCTTGATTCAAAGAAAGAAAGAAATAGATTAAGAAAGAGGAATAACGATCTTATTGACGAGAAAGATCTTGCTATTAAAAATGGTTCCAAGACTCTAGCCGATTTCCATAAGACTCTTCTTAACGTTCAAATGGAAAGAGATAAACTTGTTCGCGAGAATGAAGATCTTCTTGTGAGGTAAACTCAAGTTCGATCTCGTCTCCTTATAAATAGCGATGATGAGTTTTCTTGGGCTGCGAAGGTTCTTGAAAATGCCAGGAATGACTTAGGTGTAAATGTTAGCCTTCAAGTTGAACAAGCGGCCTTAATTAGAGATATGATTTCTGAAAGAGAAGGTTGTTAGTTGTTCTTCTTCTCGCTAGTTTCTTGTTTTTATTATTCTTCTTTACAAAATTTCTAACTTGTTGTCATATTCTCGCAGGAGCTGAAAAAAGATATCTTGAAAGAATTGGGGAACTTGAAAATGAGAAGAATCAGCTCGCAAATACTTTTGCTGCTCACAATAATAAATATTCACGATTGAAAGAGCAGTTTGACATTACCACCGCAAATTTCAATAGATCTCTCGTTGTTGTTCGTAATGATTCCGTTAAGTTGGTCTACAATGATCATGGAATTTCTCCTTCTATATATCCTGATATTGCAAAGGAAATCCCCGCAATAATCCCAAATATTAACATCTCTGATAGCGAAGCTGAGGATTCTGACGAGGATGAAAATAATAATAATAATGACGAAGGAGAAAAATCTGGTGGAGGAGAAGAATCTGATAAGAATGAAGATAGTGATGATAACGATGAAAGGGAGAAATCTGGCGATGAAGAGAAGTATGATAAAGAGGATGGCGATGGATCTAGCTAGTTCCTCTTCTTCCTTCTATCTTCTTTGTATATTTATTTTCTTCTTTCTGTAACATTGCTGTGAGTTTCTCCAATTCTGTAAACTTCTTTTGCTTCTATTTGTATGAATTAGAAAAATAATTCTTTTTCTGCAAATTAATCAATCAATATAATTAATATCCTTTAATTATCTGTGCAAACATATCATTTAATAACCTCTATGCAATTTTATATGATGGATGAATAATAATTTCATTGTTCTTATGCATTCCCATACTTGCCTCTATTATTCATCTGCAATATGAAAAAATTGAATAGAGATTAGATATAAGCTTTAAATAAAATTTGCCTCTATGTTGACGATGTTATCGCTAGCAATAACTGCGTAAAATCGCAATTCTCATAAAATCTGAGAGTATTATCGCAGTAATCTTGCGGTCTTATTATGCCTTCCTAATTAAAGGTCTTACTATGCCACACCTTTTGTCTGCGACAAAATCGCAGGACGTCATTACATTTGCATATATTAACCCATTGATCTTTCCTTATCTTTATTTTTTGATTGTATTGCGACAATATGACAAGTCTAAGTTCCCTCGAGAGATCAAAGACTCATGACATTGCCGTCTTACGATGAAATCGCAGGACGTCTTTACACTTTCATGTAAAAACCCATTGATCTCATCTTAACATTTCTCTTGTGGCTTGTTGACTTTGTATAATTTACATCACGCGACAATATGACAGGCCTAAATGTTCTTGCGATCGTAAAGCCCCATGACATTGCCGTCTTAAGACACTTATCAGCTCCCTAATAGAGGGTGCCTCCCTTATCTCCCCCCTGGTTTCCCCTTCAAGGAAGGCACATCGGCCATACAAGACTATCTCCTCCCATCCAGATTTACCAGCAACCAGCTGTTTTCGCAGCCTCTTATCCTTTATGCCTATATGGCTTATAGTTACAAGATTGTACCCTAAGTGGGGTTTTCTTTAGGCCAAGTGCATCATAGCCAAGACTTACCAAGAATGGAAAGGGAGTTTCGTACGCCCCGGGCACTCTTGGCTCAACCGTGTACCTCGGCGCCTTGGTCATACTTTGCACTTCTTGGAAGAGATTCTCGGTCGTCCAACCAGGGTATAACCTTATATAGTTGGAAATCCAAGATCTCTCTCCCGGATAGGTTTTCTTTAACCCCCAACATCTGCATGATTCAGGTTCCAGTAGAGGTATAACCTTATCACTGAGTCATGTCAAGAGATACCCCCTCATATAACGTGCTATTAGGTCTTATATTTTCCTCTTGCGAAATTTTATTCGCGAACTAAGGTGCACGCCATAAAGGTTCATCCCATTCTATTAATCTCTGCGAAATTTTATTCGCGCTTCTCGCGAGTATTGTAACTCTGATAAAATTTCATAACTTTGATCTTCTTTATTTTTGTAAAATCTTGCAATTCTTTCAAGCAGAATACTCTGTTCAATTACATACTCTTCAAACAAATCATTCATAAAGTTCTCTAAATTTCATCACTTTACCTCTCTACTTACTATTCTTTGGTTCTGCTTTTCTGCTACGTTTTGTTGTTTCTTCATCCGTGAGACGCTCGCCATCAATTCCCTCCTGCCCCTCTATCATATCAATCATTAAATTTTCACATCTCTATCGTTGTTTGATTTTGTATTTCCAATTGCTATTCTTCTCAGCTCTTTCCTCGCAAGACTTCATATCAATTTCATAACACTTCTTGCTTTCTCCACAATCTCCTTTAATTACTCCAACACCATTAGGATGAGGAAATTTAACACACTGGTGGAAAATAGATGCTACACCTAATATTCCGTGTAGCCAAGGTCGACCAATCAGAGCATTGTAAGGTGATTCAATGTCAACAACACAGAACATGATCTTGGAAGTTATCCCTTTCAAGGGAATCCGCATCTCAATTTCCCCTTTTGGTTTATTGGCAGTACCATTAAAACCATAGATTTTATATGTTGAGGGAATTAGATCTTCGTCTCTTCCACCCATTGTTTTATAGGTATGATAAAATAATATGTCAACAGAGATGCCTGTGTCTATTAGAACTCTATTGATAACCCAAAAATCTTCATTTTCATCACCATTTTCTTCATCTTCTTCCTCCATTTGCTTTGGGTTTATCTCTAGTCTTACTACCAACGGGTTATCATGGTGCTCGCCAGGTTCTAGTATTTCTTGTGAACTGAAAGATATAGTTTGCTTTTTTCCATTCTTCTAATGGCGAGGCTCTTGCTATATTCATTATCTATCTTCCATCTGTGTGTCTCGCGAAGACTCTGCCTAGTACATTATCATGGAAATCCTCTATTGTTCTATGTGAATGTACAATGGAATTACAAAACAAATTCTTTGCCTTAGCTCCAACTTCTATTACGAATGATTTGGCTCCTTTTACAGTATTTACCCTGCGAATTTCTGGTGCTGGAGGCAATCGATGAGATTGTGGATGTCCTACTAAAAAGTGATTTAGCTTTCCTTGTTCAATCATCCTTAAAATTATCCTCTTTACATTCCTGCAGTCATTTACTGTGTGGCCATGAAAATGATGGTAAGGACAAAATTCTCGACTGCGATTATTAGGATGTGGTTATTTTCCCATGTTCCATGGAGATGGTATATTTTCCATTAAAATGATAGCTTCCCAAATTTTTTCTATACTAGCATTGAGAGGAGGTATCTTAATTTCTTCCCATATGATCTTCTGAAATTGTTTTGCCTTTGTCCACCATAAGTTTCTTGCGGCTGATCAAGCCTTTGAATCTTATTATTTCCACCACGATTGTAATAATTCTTCTCCCTTTCATACTCTTCTTGATCTCTACTGCCCATAGCTGCCAACTTTTGTTGGTTATCAGTCTCTACTTTCTTTTGTTGCACTTGCGAGCTTCTCGCCACATTGTTTATCATTTTAGGAAGTAAACTCCCATTTGCTGCTCCAGAATTGGTGTTCGCGATGGGATATGATTTCATCTCATTTTGTTTCTCCTCCAAAGTAATATATTCTTCATGTAGTTCTCGTAGTTAAGTCATAGTGATTGTATTCTTGACTCTGAAAATTTGTATATACAGTAGATTGGTCGCGAACATTGCATTGATAAAAGACAAGATAAGATATCTCTCGTCAACTCTTCCTGCCATCTCACTGCAAATTGTCTTCCATCTTATGGTTAAATGTTTCAGACTCTTGCCAACCCTCTATTTTAACCCAAACACATCTTCAATACCTTGTCGCGGTGAATTGTTGCTAATGTAAGCTCCTAGAAATATAGCTTGTAAATGATCAAAAGAAGTTATGGTGTTTTTTGGCAATCCCTCGAACCATTTTAATGCCTCGCCAGTTAAGCTAGACGCAAAATATTTGCATAGTATAGCATCATGGTTTTCCCATTGTAGCATACATCTAACATAAGCCATGACGTGTTGAACATCACAAGTAGTCCCATCAAAGATGCTGGTTAATGCTGGTAAGTTGCATTTTGGAGGTATTCCTATTAATTGTACTTCTTGAGTAAATAGAGTTCTCGCAGCTTCTTCAATAGATTCATCGAGCTGACTTCTTCCTCCTTCTCTTCTATTGCTTATTATTCCTCGCATTTCTGCTAATTCTCTCAATATTTGCTCATTCTCAGTTGAGTTTTGATCCATTGGCCTTTTTAATGCAGCTTCCCTTCTTCTGTGCTCTTGCCTTTCTTGTCTTGCGAGATTTTGTGTGTCTTCTTCTTCATTGTCATCCCGTCTTTCTCTGCGATTTTCTCTTTCACCCTCCTCTTGAAATCGCAGTTGTCTACTTTCTTCTCTGCGGATTTCTTCATTTCTCCTCATTTCTCTTCGCTGCCTTTCTAATCTCCTCTGTATTCTATCATACTCCTCCTAAATATTATCATTGTAGCGATTTTATGTACGTCTCCTCTCTCGATTTTCATGGTTATTTTGTCGCACTGCCTCTCGGAATTCTTGGTCTTCTATTTCTGCCCTTAATCTTTCTCTCTCGCAAGCCAGGTGTGCTTGTTCGGTGTAATGTCTCTCAATTTCTTCTTCAATTATTCTTTGATTCCTTTGATTCTCTCGCCCATGTAATATCCTCCTTCCTTCTTTTGGATTTTCTTCTTCATTTTGGTTGTTTCTTCCTCCTTGATTTCTATTGTTGCGTCTATTATCCAATGTTTCGCCATGCGGATTATAGCGATCTCCAATTATCTCTTCTTCTCTATGACGTTGTTCTCCATTTAAATTTTGCATTTATTCTCTAACATTTCTCATTGGGGAATTTTTCCTTGGTTCTTCTCTGAGTGATCTTGAATTTGATCTAACAGTACTTCTTGATCTCCTTCTTTGTAACCTCAAATTCTCCATTCTTAGCTCATGATTTTGTCTTGTTAAATTCGCACGCTCTTCTGCCTCTAATCTTCTTTCTTCCTGTATTCTTTGTCTCAAATCATCTACTATTTCATTTTCACGTCCTTCATGAATTAATCCTCCACCTATTTCTTGATTTCTTTCTCCTTCTTCATTTCTTAATTGTCGATTTTCTGCTTCTTCCATCGAATCAGACCTCCAAGTATGCACACTCACTCTATCATAATCCACATTCTTATCTCGTGTTTGTACTTGTTGATTCGGCTGTTGAATTGAACTTTTTGCTTCATTTCTTATTCTATTTCTTCCTGATCTTATCCTTAAAGATTCTTCTAATTCACCTGTTCCCTCTCCTGCAAGTCTTTTACTTCTCCTCATAGTTGTCGGTGGTTCTGATGTATTTCTTCTTCTTCTAGCCATTTCTTCAACCCTAACAATTTCTTCAAATATTCAAGTTGTAATTAGAGATTTCTTAGCTTGATTCTCCCTGTTTTTGGGTGCCAAAATGTAGTTGCAGGAATTCCTACACTACACCCCTGATAAGAATCTACAGAAATTGAATTATGTTTGAGAATGAATTACGACGCTTTTTTATTGTTTTAACTTTTAGAATTCTTTACAAAAGACATAAGAACTCAGAAGTACAAATTTCTTTCTAGAGTTTCTCTCTCCTCAAAATCTTATCAACTCTCCAAAAGACATCATCCTTTTTTGAAACTAACGAACCCTTTATATAGGGTTTTACATAGTGGATGACAGCTAAGTTTTCCTTCTTTTTCGAATTTACTCTGCGATCTCATCGCGATTGCTATAATATTCTCTCTCGCAAAATTGATAACCATCATTTGGATAAATATACTCTCTTTGTATTTCTTCTATCTCCAGCTTCTTTTGGATTCTTCTGTGACGCTCGCGAAATGTTGTTAAAGAATCTTCTGTGACGCTCGCAAAAGTGTTGTTAATATCGCAGAAATAGTGTTGTAGCGATATTCTGGTCCTACAATATTTGGTTATATAATTTAAAGTAAATTACACAAACGTTAACTCTGATATACTCGATAGTGATCCTATAGAGTTTGATTAAGTCCGAACCTATTATCAAGTATCACACTTTGGTAGTCGTATTGCCTCAATCTCGTATCCATAGACATTCACACAAAGTGTGAATACCAATTTTTTGTATTGTCTCAACTCTGTCCATAGACGATGACTTTCTGTAAGAGGACTCATAGGTTGAAAACAAAATGATTGTGGTGTATTTGGGTACCCTCGTCTTTTCAATTGGTATCAGAGCACGTAAACACGAAATGATCTAACAATCTGTGTTTGGTGCGATCCAACCTATAAGAAATGAACTCGAGTTCACATGAATTGATTTCAGTTAACGTACCGCCAAGATTTGACAAAACAAACTATCTATGGTGGAAATCTGCTATGAGATCTTTTCTTCAATCACGAGACTTTAATACTTGGCTATTAGTCGTCAGTGGTTATAATCACCCGAATATAGAAGGTTCAGAAACTGAGTTTAAACGCTTAGTGGATTATTCAGGCAAAGAAATGGCTTTTGTAAAGCGAAATTTAGATGGTTTGAAGGCTATTAACATGTTGTAAGCCGCGATCTACAACATCATGTATCCACATGCAAAATATTACAGGAATCTTGGAATAATCTTCAGATCGTATTCGAAGGAAACACATCAGAAAAGGAAGCTAGACTTCAAACTCTCACATATGATTGGGAAACCTTCGAATGGATGACAATGATACTTTTGAAGAGTTTTATATTAAACTTTCTGATATAATAAATGTTTATTTCTCTCTTGGAAAGACTATTTCTGAAAAGGATATAGTGTGCAAAATTCTCAGGTTATTTCCATCTAGATACGAATCTAAGAAGCATGCAATCATAGAGGCAAATGATCTTTCAACTCTCTCACGAAGAAGACTTGTTGGGAAGTTAAATATCTTCGATCATGAATCACAATCTATTCAAGCTAAAGGAATTGCTTTCAAAGCTGAAAAACCTTCAAAAGCCTCTGTGGAGAAAAATAGATTGTTGGATGACTATGACGAATTGATTGCAAAAGATTCTGATGATGATGTAGAACAAACATTGTCACTAATTACAAGTAGGGATGTCAATGGGTTATGTTCTTCTCTGGTATCATACTACCCAGAACCGGACCCTATTATTTTTCCCGGTCCTAGAGGTTCCGGATCCAGTTCCTAAATTATTGAACCCAGAACCAGACCCTATTAAACAGTCGGGTACCCACCGGTTCCGGGTATTAAATGGGTATTTCATATCCAGTTTTAATGCAGATAAAAATACTTATCAATACATTAATGTAAATCTCCAGACAACTCAAACACATAAGAATTCCATTAAAAAAATGAGAATACATTGGTTACAAGTTTCCAATTCTAGTCTACAATTACAGACAAAAATAAGCCCGAGCTTTAATCTCAAGGCTTGTACTTGTCACTGGACTATGTAAATGGTGTTGGGACTTTGAGAAAACAATATATATACAACATACTGATACCACACCACATAGTTTATGATTTCATTATTTTTCAAACTCCCGGCAATATTTTGGTGATACTGTCATAACCCAATGCAACGCAAACTAATAATATCAACTTCATATTCATTTGCCTTCCAAATAAAAAACGAAAGCTAATATCACTTGTCCTGCAATAGTGGTCCAAAAGCACTGACATGAAAACTAAACACCAAAAGTGATCATTCATCATTAACAGTATGCGATCGCCTTCTTATAGCTCAATCTTTGGTGGTTATGGTCCTATGGATTCATCTAGTTTTTTAATTGTATTCATCATTTTTTGAAATTACTCATGACTACTATAATCTCCAAGTTTTGTAAACCAATGGAATTAAATTGAGTTTACGACTAAGATACAAACAAAGATATCATTCCCCAATGAATCAGACGACAAAAATTCAGAACATTCCACCATTAATAGATTGGAACGTAATGTTAAACGATGCTTTAGTATGCCTAGGAGTAATTTCAATCACAAAGCCTTAGAAATTTAATAAGCCACATATCCCATATCCTAAACGATCAAATTAATCAAAATCCACCAACAAATCACCCCTACAATTACTGAATAAGTAAAGAATGAAATAATAATTTTTACCTTTTTTTTTCTTCTTAATTCAGGCTTTTTCATCAAACGGTTTATGTGAAATTTTGTTGGTGTCAAGAGGTGTATCTCTCCCTGTTATATTGAGCTTCTCATATGTCTTCTTCACCTGTAAATCCATGCTTGAATACAACTCAACATTTCTAAGCATTCACACATAAAAATAGTCTCTAATTCGGCCATTCACTTCCCAACTAATAGTGACAACAACTTGTGTTCTTCAGCTTTTTTCTCGTTTGAAAACACCATCTAACTCTCTATATAAAACTCATTCAATGTTTGAATTTTTCCATTACCCATCCTTATTAATCATGCCAGAACTTGAATAACTTTGATTCTTCTCTATAACTACCAATAATAATGACATGAAAATCAAATTACTTAGAAATGGTAGATTAAGTTAGAAAAGGAATAAAATTAAACTACAAAAGGCATGGGATAGTGAAGAAATTGTGCGATTCAACAGTCGTCATGTAAATTGCTTTTTTAATCATAGTGTAGGTTCTCAGGAAGAGAGGTTTCAGAGAGTGAGATGCGGAATTATCATAGCTATCTGATACCTTATTTCTAGGTTTTAAGCAGACTTAGGTCGCGTACACGTCGGGCATACCCGATAAGGACCCGAAACTAACCGGTTTCCTAGTTGTTCTACCCGTTGGGTATAAAAACTACTAATGGGTCCAATATAAGGACCCAAAACCGGACCCAATTCAGCCGGGTCCGGTCCGGTTCCAGGTAATTGGGTACCCATTGACAGCCCTAATTATAAGGCAGTTTTGAGATCTCTTAAAGAAAAGAAATAAGAGATTTGTAAAAGATGTTCATCAAACTTCTCGGCCCCATGATCGAGTTCCTATCAAGAATAAAAAGGATCAAGAAGAAGATGATGAATATCAGCCACAGTGTTTTAAGTGTAAAGGTTTTGGTCATATGGCTAAAGACTGTTCTAATCTTAGGAAATACACCGGAAGCAAGGCATCAGCTGTAACTCTAGACGAGACTTCTTATTCATATAATTCTTAAGAAGAGGAAACAACTAATATTGCACTAGTTGTTAATTTAATTCCCTCTTGCTCCATTAGTGATTTAACCATTTTGAAAATGGACATGTATTCCGATGTTGAAAAATCATCTAATGGTAAAGGGAAAAATAAGACAATGTGAAACTGTCTCAAGAATTAGAATTGCTAAGAAGTACATATGCAATTCCAACCAATCTCGGGTAACTTCGTTAGTTCGAGGTAACAAGAAAAGATCTAAAGACATCTTGTGATAATCCATTGTTATCAGACTCCGTTTTGTGTGTGATTGACCATAAGAGATTCAAGTGGTATTGTGCAGGTTTTTATTGAAGATTTGAAGACGAAGAAAATTTCTTATTTAGTTCTCATATCTTTGTGTGTGCATAAACCTTGATCTGCTAGGATCCAACTAGAATTGGATTTATTCGATTGATTAGTTGTGTGAGATCGGCATCACTTTATAGTTTCTTATTGGAATATATATTGGTTGATTGTGAATCTAAACTTAACTACTTTTGTAGTTATTAGATAGATTGATCTAACCAGGAAAATGAGTTTATTGGATTAAACGGAAGAGCCTTTACATATGACTTGAGATATCTTTATCTTGAAAGAATCAATAGACTTGTTACCAAACAAATTTATCGTTCCTTTACTGTTTGGAATACGATCCAAAAGAATTGTAACAGTGTGTGACCTTCGAAGTCGGAAGCGCAAGGATACTGAGGAAACTAAGTGAACTAGGGGTAGTTGCTTGGTCTCAACTATATGAATTTGGTGTAGATTTTGTATAGCGGCTTAATTTTGAAAGTATTCAATTCTGGACTAGGTACCGGGGTTTTTCTGCACTTACAGTTTTCCTCGTTAACAAAATCTTGTTGTGTGATTTACTTTTGTTTTCCACTATTGTATTTGTTTATATAATTTAAAGTAAATTACACAAACGTTAACTCTGATATACTTGATAGTGATCCTATAGAGTTTAGTTAAGTCTGAACCTATTATCAAGTATCATACTTTGGCAGTCGTATTGTCTCGATCTCGTATCCATATACAATCACACAAAGTGTGAATACTGATTTTTTGTATTTTTTCGACTCTATCCATAGACGATCACTTTCGGTAAGAGGACTTATAGGTTGAAAACAAAATGATTGTGGTAAATTTGGGTACCCTCGTCTTTTCATGGATTTTTTTCTAAATGAGCCCGCGACGGGATGATCTAAGGTTATTGTATGAAAATGGTTGAATATTGTTCTCTTTAATCGATTGACGAGCATGTTTGGCGACATAAGACGAAACCTTTAACCAATATTTTCACACCTTGATCACAACCTTTACTTGCTTTTTTTATTTTATTTTATTAGTATAATTTAGTTTAGTAATTTCACCCCATTGGTGATGAAAGACTTCAAAAACAAAAAAACAATTAAACATCTCCCAATGGGAGTGGTCCTTACTTGCTAGTATCAATATAAAATACCTAAAGTAATTTATTGCACTTACTACATGTGTCATATACTCCATTCCCGAGATCAATTTACTCGTACTAACATATCCAATAACTAGTTTAAAATCTTCCAGAACTTTTTCTAGGGTTTAGAAATTAGATCAACAACCCATGTGACAGAACAAGCTAGTGTTTAAATATATATGGATCTATATAAATGGATTGGGGAAGTGGGACTTAAAAGACTTGAACTTCTCCACTAAAGGATCGTTCCATGATGTGAAAAATTGGGATTTACTTTTAAGTTCTTTACAATCTGAAGAAAAAAAATAGGGAATAAAAAATATCATTAGTATCAACAAACACTCATATTATTGCAAAAAGCTTTTAAAAAGGTTACAAGAACCTAAAAATAAGCAAGATTACTAGCAAAAGCATAACCACCAAAGATGATGGACAACATGAGTAAGATCACCGACTATTATGAAAATAAATTACAAAAAAAAAGTGTCACTTATGCAACACAAACAAAGATATATGAAGCATAATGAATAAAACTTATATGCATAGTCATTTTTTCAGAAAGACAATTTTTCCCACAAAATTCAAACAGACAAAAATCATATCTAAAAACACATCAACGCCAAAATACACTTTGGAACCGTACCAACAAATGAATATCCGAACACCCGCAACATAAGCCGATTCATGCACCTGCAATAAAATACATCACATTAGACATTTTATTTATTTTGTTTCCTAAAGGTCGATAGATAAATGGCAGAATGTGGATGCCTATATTTCACATGTATCTTTAAGCCCACAAGGCTACATATAAGCCCAAGTCCATGTATAAGAATATTATAGAACAATACTCCCATGAGGAGCACATGATCAAGATGATCTGTCTCTTAATCCTTATATCTAGAAACCCTTAACCTCCTAGTTAAGGGTCTTGTGTTCTAGGTATAATATTTACTTGGCTTATTTGTTCACAAGTTAGTTTTCTCTTGATATAATTTGAGTTTTTTTATCTACTATGTCTATCTTTACTTGTGTTTAGCTTGTTACAAAAGTTTCCAAAAGTTTCCTTATATGATCTGGAGACATAAGTTAAAATGATGTAATCTTAATAGTTTGACCTTGAAAACCCTTTATAAAGTAAGCTTTCTTAGAAATACAAAGACATTTCGACACAAATAAGCCGATGCAACTTAAATTTATTGATGCTATTGCTCATGTTTAATTATGATATTTATTTTATTTTATTTTTTATCGAAGATAATTGACCGTTTCTTTTATCTATTTTAATTTTAATGCAATTTTTTTGATGTGAGTTAAAATTTGTAATGAGATTAGGTGACTGATTGTTTTTATATAGTATGAAACTTGGAGTTCAATACCAAAGTGAGTTGGCATTGGTCCCTCCAAATCATCCATAAAACTATAGAGGTAATAGTTTGCGTTTGGGGCATGCTTTGTTTCCAAGAAATTCATGAAAACTGAACAACAACTAAGAGCATTCCTAATGGCAAGTATTAGGGTATCCATATAATAAGCATATATACAAATAATGGTTACCCAAATAGATATTATTAATCTTTGGAAAATATGAACAACATCTACAAAAATCTTATATCATCATGTATTGAAATTATGTCTTATTGTAAATAACCTTTACAAATGGAACCCAGGTGACCCAATCATTTATCGAGGGTTTACTGTGTTACATATGAGAGTATAAAACATTAACTTAAGTTCAGATTAGCTGTACGGAATAGAAAAACTCTCTCACCAGCTGGAATAAAAACTATGATATCAAGTGCTTCTTCCACTTCTATCAAGTACTTTCCATATGAACTGTTTAAACTGCCTAAGAAGACATGCAAAGATCTAAACAATCTTTAAAGATATTTTTTCTGTCGCAAGGATCCTGAAAAACCTAAAGGCCTCTCTTATATTGCTTGGGATTATTTCTGTAAAGTGAAAGATTTGAGAGGTGTTGGCTTCAGAAATTTGGAATTCTTCAAAATGTTATGATCATAAAAGTAGGATGGAAACTTATTAAGGAACTTGACTCTCTTCTGTCCTCTATCATTAAATCTAAACACTTTTAAGGTGATGAAGTCATAAGAATGAACACTCATCCTAAAAAAACTGATTATGGGATCTGGAAAGGTATCATAAAAGTTGTGGAAAATATACAAAAGTATCACAAATAAAAAGCGAAAAATGGGCATAAAAATATGGGAGGATAGATGGATCTCTGACAGGGAGACTATACGATGCCTTGTTGATTAGAATTCAGTTAATCAACTTGTAAACAATTTGGGTGAGTGAGACTCTGATATCATATCTATATGACTTTCTCTAGAAGAGCAAGTAAATATCTATGCTACTTCTTTCAACCTTCAAGAAGAGGATACATAACATGGAGTTTAAATGACAAGTGGGAATTCAATTTCAAATCTCCAAATAACAAGAAATTTTGAGACAAATACAAAGATGATATCCCTAATACTACTTGGAAAAAATCTAGAAGCTTGATACTCCCCCCTCCATCCAAATGTTCATATGGAAATACGCTCATGGTATCCTCCACACCAATTCCAAGCACAAGCATCCTAACTACATTTATATTATCTGCAATCTATGCAAAAATGCTGAAGAAGATATAGCCCACACCTTGATGTTTTATCCTTATACGACCTTTGTCTGGTCTTAGATATTTGGTGGAAACCATCATATATTTGGAGAACTTAACACTTTTCTTGAATGGCTCAACACCCAGTTTTTCCAAATAAACCCTCTCAAAAGTTGGGTCCCTACTTTTGCAACTACTTGCTGGTTCATCTAAAAAGCCACATGCGACTTAATACTCAGGAAAATCTCCCCCTCAGCTGAGATCACTACCAAAAGTATCAAACATCACCTTTATTCCTTTGATAGAGTCATGCATAATCAATGACATATCATCAACAACCTTACCATCAAAGGAATAATCAGGACACTGAGAAAGGATTTCCGAAAATCATAAGGAAAAATTTGGTATAACCTGTTAGAGCACTGCTCGGTCTAACTCGCAAGCATTGCTATCTCAAGCTTGTTTGTCAAGTTTAGGTGATCAAAACTATAAGTCTTGATTTCTATTCTACTTATAGATACGTCTCGGATTAGGATAGAATGTGTAGTTGAGCTTTAGAATTCACATCGTTCATCGATTGAAGACAAAATGTTAGAGCACTACTCGGTCAAACTCGCAAGTGTTGTTATCTCAATATTGTTGTCAAGTTTATTTGTCAAAACTATAAGTCTTGATTTCTAGTCTACTTATAGCTAAGTCTCAGGTTGGGATATAAAGTGTAGTTGAGAATTAGACTTCATGGCGTTCATCGAATGAAGAAGAAGAACTACTAAGGATAGCTTGTGGAACTTCATCAACGAAAGGTATGTGGATACTTGAACTCATATATCACTCAAAAGTATATCTACTTTATCTCCTATGTGAGACTAAAGTCATAAAGTTATATAGACTTCAATTATATACATTTGGTATTTCGATATGAGTTTAGTTCGCTTACATAGTTCTCGAAATATGTGTTAGTAAGATTTTGCTTTAACCAAGTTCATATTATATTCTTGACGAAATTCAAAAGATGATCATGTGAAAATGGCCTGGTAACATCTTACATGATTTGTGTGAGACAGTCATTTGATGTAGACTCAGAATGTTTCGTATTGATCATTTTATCACTTGAAAATTGCTTTGAAGCTAATAGTTTGTGTGAGACAGCTACTATCGTCCTACGAGAATGTTTCAATGATTGAAATGAGAGTTTAGAACAATTGGATATAAGCATAGTATGCATACTTGCATATATGTAATCCAAGTCCGGGAACAATGGTATGCATACCCGTATGCGTACTGCTTGGTTTCGTGAAAGACTGAGAACCTTGTATGCATACCGGTACGCGTATTGGTGTGAGGTTCAGTTCTGGGATTTTCTACTGAGTTTGGAAGGTCTGCGTACTATTTCGCGTACTAGCGAACCCAAACTTAGTCCGGCCATTTAGGTATGCGTACCCGTTTGCATACCTGAGTGGATAATGTTCTAAAATTTGTTTGTTCGTGAACTAATACATTTATATAATAAGGAATGCGATATTTTAAAAACCATGGCTATAATGTTCATGACTTGATTCGAGGGAATCAAAATGGATTTTTCTTCAATTGTGTCTTGTATACTTCTATGAGAATATAAACAATTGAACAACTCTAGAACCAGTTTCATTTGAGTCATATGAACTAGTTATGGTTAAGATGAATAAGGTTGATATGAAAGTGTTTATATGGATAACTTCGGTTAACTATTGTTGAACTAACAAAAGGGCACACATTTAGGTAAGGTTAATGTAGTTGCAGAATAACCTACAACTACACCCTCAATAAAATTAGTAAAAACTCAAGAAGTTCTTGATGATGAATAATAATTTTCTTATTAATGTTCTCAATTGATTACAAAGAAGTATCTAAATGGAACTAGAATAGTTACAAATTTCTCTATTCTCTCTCCTAAGATATTTTCTAACACTCACTAAAAGAACCTCTCCAATTTTACATTTGAACTCCTATTTATAGTAAAACTTATACAGCTGTACATGAGTTACGAAGTATCGCAACTCATACTCGCAAAATTACTTCATCCTCGAAAAACTTCATATTTCTCCGCGCTTCTTCTATCATCGTATCATTTTATAATTCTTTTCTCCTGATACTCGTGAACTATTATCTTGCGATATTCAGTACCTACATCTTGCCTCTTCTCATGTCAATTCTACGAAGAAGAAATGATCGTGAGAACATAACCGTTACTTAGTCTTTTAAAATTTTGACACGTCTTTTGTAACCGTTCTTTTTTATTTATTCCCTTATATAACTCCTTTATATTCTCTTCCTTTTCTTTTTCTTATTTCCGCAACTCTATCTTCTACTCATACTCTCTATCACTATTTTCTCTGCAATTTTTTCTTCTACTGTTTCTTCATGAGTTCTCCAAGGTAATTTCCTTCTATCTCTGTGCATTTCATTTGTTCTCCTCTTTAATTTCTGTATAATTTGTTATCTAATTTTGGTTTATTTCAGCAAAATAACTTCTCAGATGAAATCTCAACTAAAGAATCCAAGCCTTAATCCACGAAGAAGAAAATCTGAGAATCAAAAGGTAGTTAAAATACTCTGCCTTCTTTCCTGAACAATATATTGTTGCCTCAGTTTTTAATCTACATTTTGATTCGCAGGTTGACGAAAAATCAAATCCAAGTAAGAGATCTCGAATAACTAAACCCACACCATTATTTCCGATTGATGATTTCCTTCCTAAAGTTGATAAGGAATTTTCCTCTCCTCCTCGTGAAAATGCTTCTTCACATACTCCTGCCTCTACTCCATTACCTACTTTTCAATCTCCCATCAGTGTCAATTTATCAACACTTCTTCAAGATCAACCCTCTCAAAACATTTCTTCAACTTCTTCTTTTGAAAAACAACCCTCGCAAAATATTTCTTCAACTTCTTCTTTTGAAAAACCTATCTTGTCCCCAAATCCTTTGAGTGCTATTTCTCCAGACAATTTGCAGCTTGCTTTTATTCCTTCAAATTCTTCTCCTCTTCCTCAAGAAATTCGAGATGGAATTTTTTCAACTTTCCGAATGTTATCTGAGGTTTTGACCAATACTGCGAAGTCTACTAATGTTCGTTCGCAATATGAATTTTGCGAAGTTCTGAATAATTTCGTCAATATGAATTTTCTTCTTCATGTCAATCTTTGAAAAAAATCGAATTCTCAATCTTTGAAAACTTCTCAAGAAGAATGCGAGGATCTTCGTAAAGAAAATCATCATCTTCAGAATAATTCTCGGATCGTATGCGATTCTTCGCAAAAGAAATGATGAATTGAAAGGTATGATTACTATCTTCATATTTTCTCTTTTATTTACTTATATTCTTCATATGCTTGAAACATCCATTAAAACCCATTCCCCTTTATAGAATCCATCCAGAAATGTAGAAGATTGGTACTTCACCATGAATCAGATGCAACAGAATATCGAACCAAGCATGAAAGCCTCTCAAACCAATTCTCCCATTTATCTAATCTTTACTCGTGTGCTCTTGACAACTCTGATGCTCTTTTTCAAGAGAATACTCAATTAATATATGATCGAAATTTTTGAATGATGACATATCTCAACTTTTTCTTCCTTAACCAAAGCTAATTTGAGAATAGAAACCTTATTAGAAGAGAACAAAACCTTATCAAGAGAAATGTTCGTTTTTGAATACAATGATTGTTTCTTCGCAAGAATTAAAGACTCTTGAGAATAAATGTTGCGATCAAGAAAATCTTCTTTCTTTGTTGAAAGGTGAACTTGAGGAATTAAAGAAGTCTTCAGATCTTTGAAAGAAATTCTTTTGTTATTGAGAAGAATTCCCTTATTAATAAGAATATAGTCTTGTGTGATAAGAAGAATCAAATTGAAGAAGATTACTCGTCATTAAAAGTCTTAATTCCAAACTTGCGAAGGATAAAAATTTCTCCTTTCTAAAGATCAAAAGCTTCAATCTCGACTTAAAGGATTAGTTGGTGATGGTTTTGATAATGCGATGAATCAGATGAAGAAACTGTTGTTTATCTTTAACTCAATCTCTTACTTCGCAAAGAGAAGGAAGGTAGTCATTAAAATTTGACTGCCTCTGGTATATCTTTAAATTTCGTTATACTCGCAAATTTTATTCTTTGAACTTTGTTTTATTTGCAGAATCTGAGAACCACCTTCGTAATGCAAAAGCTGGATTAGAAGCCTCCTGTTCTGAGCTTCGTAAGAAGAATGCTTTACTTTCTACTCGCTTAATCAACTCTCGTGACCGTGCTACTCGGAGATTCAATTATCTTGCTTATTCCAAAGATATCTAAGATACCAATCATCAAAAAGCTATACTTCGTGAAAGTCATCTGAAATCTCAAGTCTTTGCGAATAACATTCTCTTATCAAGAGGCTTGCCTCCTGTGAAGATTACTCCTCGAAGATATCGACGATGAAGTTTCTCGTGAGCCTGATAGTGATTTCGATTATGAGAGTGATGATGAAGATCTTGATGATGAGAAAGAATCTATTCCTCAAGGAGATGTCCCTATTGCATATTCTTCCAAGGATGATATCTCGCAAAAGTCGAAGGCTGCTAATGACCCTACTGATCTTAAATATCCAGCACAGAGTGTTGATGAAGCATGATAATATTCCTTTTTCAATTTATCATTGACTCTCATGTCTTTCTTTCTTTTGAATTCCTTCCCTTAGTTATTGTTGGTTTCCTTTTTGCGAACAATTCTATTTTTTGAGAAGTACATCTGATATTTTGCGAAGATGATTTATCCTTTCTTTCTGATATTTTGCGAAGATAATTTAACCTTTCTTTGATTAAATTTGCCCCATTTGATCATATGAAGAGAAATAATATATAATTCACAGATAAAGCTTAGTATATCCTTTTCCCCCTATTATTTCTCTTTAAATGATTAAACATTGTTTGAAGTATTAAAATATCTGCCTCAATTTATCTTACGAAGTTTCAACTTGTTACGATTGTAGATAAAAAATCATCCCTTTTAAGCATAAAAAGTAAAATATATGAAATATCCTTAATAAGTATACTACATATACAATACCTTTGTAGAAGTATTAGAAGTACCAAATCCATCAAATAAAGAGATATAAGAAGTATTAAAAGTATTCAATTCACCAAATGAATTATTAGAAGTACTCAATTCCCTTTTACGTATTAGAAGTACTCGATCCACCAAATGAAGAGATATAAGAAGTATTAGAAGTACTCAACTCATCAAATAAAGAAATATAAGAAGTATTAGAAGTACTCAATTCACCAACTGAAGAAATATAAGAAGTATTCGATCTGTGAATAATTATGTAACATATGACGAAGTATAATGATTATTTAACCTTCACCAAATGAAATATCCATTAAAGAAGTATAATAAATATGAGATATTCTTGAAGAATTATAAGAAGTATTCAATCTTTTGGAGAAATATTCAATATATGGAGAAGTATAAGAAGTATGCAATTCTCGTAAACTTTTACGAATATGAACTTATCCATATTTGTTTGTTATCAAAATCGCATCTTTTGTTAAGTCTTCCTTAAAATTCTTCAATGATGTTGTCTTCTTTGATAGGACTTCTTGTAAAAATTCTTCAATGATATTGACATAGCTGTCTTCTCTTCAAAATTTCTTGATGTATATTCTTGTAAAATTTCTTCAATGATATTGATGAAGTTGTCTTCTTTTCAGATCTTCATAATGTATATTCTTGTATAATTTCTTAAATGATGTTGATGCAATAAATTTCATTAATTTCTGTGGTCTTATCATGCCTTCCTAAGTAAAGGTCTTATTTTTCCACCTCTTTTTTATTAATTATTTGCGATAATATGACAAGTTTGAACATTCTTGCGAACATACAACCTCGTGACATTATCGTCTTGCGATGAAATCGCAGGACGTTCTTACACTTTCATGCAAAAACCCATTGATCTCATCTTAACTTCTTTGTATAGTATTTTAGCCTCTTCAGGAATTGTTGCGACAATATGACAGGCCTAAATATTCTTGCGAACATAAAGCCCCATGACATTGCCGTCTTGCGATGAAATCGCAGGACGTCTCTACACTTTCATGTAGTGACCCATTGATCTCATCTTAACTTCTTCATTATGTTCTGCGAGTTCTTTATTCTTTTCTTTCTTTCTTTCTCTTTTTTTTTTTTTTTTTTTTTTAGAAGGCTCGCAGAACTTCATTTGTTGCACAAATATGACAAGCCTTTATGTTTTCGCAAACAAGAAGCCTCGTGACATTTGCGTCTTATAGCACGTATCATCTCCCTAATGGAGGGTGCTGCCCTTTATCTTCCCCCTGATTTCCCCTTCAAGGAAGCGTACATCGACCATACAAGGTTAGCTCTTCCCATCCGGTTCTGCCAACAACCATCTTTTGATCGCAACCTCTTATCCTTTTTGCCTATAGGGCTTATAGTTACGAGGTTGCACCCTATGGGGTATCTTTGGGCCAAGTGAATCATTTGCCAAGACTTGTCAAAAATGGCAGATGTGGTTCAACCTCACCCGGCACTCTTGACTCAACCGTGTACCTCGGCGCCTTGATCGTTTTCTGCACTTCTTGGGAAAGACAGTATGCCTTAGTCGCCCAACCTAAATCCTCTTACACCGCATTTTATATTGCGTAATGTCGTTAGATTAGGTGAGAATCCAAGGTGTCTAACCCGGATAGGTACCCCATTATTGGGTTGTACCCCAATTTTTTACCATGTACTAAGGGCCCTTGGTGGTGTTCCGGTTACCCTTAGCCACGTTATAGGTACCCCCTTAAATGACGTACTTTAGGACTTTGCCTCTTACGAAATATATCTTCGCGAACTAGGGTGTACGCCACAAAGGTTTGCCTGTATAAAATTTTCTGCGGCTCTCTTTCTTTTTTGGAGGCTGATCACAGATTGCGGTCTTTTATTCGCAAATTAATGAGAGTTTAATCGGAATATAAATTCTGAAATTCGTAACTTTTCCCAATTTCCTGCGAGCAAACAATATTCGTAAAAAATTTCATGAGTTTTATGGGTAATACCTTTTCAAATATAGTCTGTTCCAATGTCTACCAAGCCTCAAACCCATGTCTCTCCCTTCTGGATCCATTAGCCGATAAGCTCCGCTTCCTACAACTTCTTTAATAACATATGGTCCATCCCATTTTGGTGCTAATTTTCCTCCATTTTCTTTTTGATATTTAGGTGTTTCTCGCATGACCAAATCACCTGGTTTATATTCACGTTCAATGACTCTCTTGTTGTATTCTCGAGCTAATCGTTCTTGATAAATATTCATTTGGTGCAACACCTTTTCTATTTTTTCTTCCAAATCATCCAATTCACTTAATATTACTCCCGCACTTAAATTTCTTTCCCAAGCTTCTTTCTTTGTTGTCGGAATTACAACCTCTGTGGGTAATACTGCTTCTACTCCATATGTTAGACAATAAGGAGACATTCCAGTTGCTTCTCTTCTAGTTGTATTGTATGCCCAAACTGCGCTAGGTACTTGCTCGCACCACCCTTTGAGATGTCCTTCTAATTTATTTTTGATTGTATCTGCGATTGTTTTATTTGTTGCTTCTGCTTGTCCATTAGCTTGTGGATATAACGAGGTTGACTTCCCATATTTTATTCTAAAAGCACTGAGTAACATCTCTATATTCTTCCCCTCAAATTGTTTTCCATTATTAGATACTAGTTGTCTTTTGGAACCCGTACCTGCAAATGAGGTTCTCAAATATAAACGTAAAAACATCTTTATCAAGAATATGATGTACTGCTTTTACTTCTGCGAGCTTCGTGAAATAATCTGTTGCAACTATCAAGTATCTTCTTTGTCCAGATACAGGTATAAATGGTCCAACAATATCCAACCCCCATTTACCAAAAGGCCAGCAACTTGTTGAAGAAGTTAATGTAGCCCCTGGTGCATGAATTCTTTTACCATGTCGTTGGCATTCCTTGCATCTTCGTACGAACAATTTTGCATCTGTATGCATATAAGGCCAGTAATATCCTTGTATCTTTGCTTTATATGCTAGAGATCTTCCCCCACTATGATTTCCATCTTCTCCTCCATGTAACATCTTCAATATCTTTTCTCCTTCTTCGCGAGTTAAGCACCTGAGAGGTGGTCCATTGAAAGATTTTCTATATAAAATTCCTTCTCGCAACTCATAGTTTGTTGCATGACTCTTTAATTTATGTGCTTCTAGTCTGTTCCTGGATATTTCTCCTGTTGCGAGGTATGCATGAATTTCTTTTCTCCAATCTGCGATGTTGTTTGATAACTCTCTTTCTACTTCCATCGCAACAGCTTCTTCAATTTCTTTCTCTTTGTCCACTGATGGGTGTTGAATTGTTTGTATTTTAATATTTCTTGTATTTGGATTTGTCATCATGCTTGGAATGAATGCAAAAGCATCTGCGAGACGGTTATATTTTCTTGATATATGTCTCCATTTTAATTTTGGTATCTTCGCAGATAATTCCTCAACGAGTTTCTTGTATTTCTTCAAAGAAGATTCATTTGTGGTATATTCCCCTTTAATTTGACAAATCACTAATTGCGAATCACTTGTTATCCTTATACTTTCAAGCTTCTTTTCTATTGCGATCTTTAATGCATGCACTACAGCTTCGTACTCTGTTTCATTGTTCGTGGATGCAAATTCTAGTCTGAATGAGAATGCTGTTCTTTCTCCTTCTGGTGAAATCAACACGACTCCAATTCCATTTCCCTCACTATTGGATGATCCATCCACTAGAATTTCCCATCTATCAGGTTCTGTTAACAAGTCTTTTGGATTTCCAAATTCTTCTTCAACATCCATCATTTCCTCTACTGCTTCATCTTCTTCCAAAGGAAATTCTGCCAAAAAATCTGCGACGACTTGTGATTTTTGCGATGACAACACTTCGTATTTTATCTTGTAATGGTTTACTTGTGCATTCCACCTTTCTATTCTTCCTGACCTTTTTGTGTTCTTCATGACTGATTCAATTGGGACTTTGGTTACCACTTTTATTACATGTGCTTGAAAGTATATTCGTAACTTGAATGATGCATAAACCAGGGCTAAGATTAACTTCTCCATTTTAGAATAATTCTTTTCTGCTGCATTAAAGGTTTTACTAATGTAGTAAATGGGCCTTTCTACTCCTGTGTCTGCTCGCAACATGAACGCACTTAGAGCATATGGAGTTGTTGCGAGGTATACCAATAATTCTTCGTTTTTCTCTGGTTTGTGTAGTATAGATGTATTTGCGAGGTATTCTTTGATTCCTTGAAAAGCTTTTTCACATTCATCAGTCCATTTGAATTTTGCTCCTTTCTTAAGTATGTTGAAAAAATGCTTGCACTTATCTGACATTCGCGAAATAAATCTTCCAAGTGAAGCCAAGAGTCCATTTAGCTTTTGTACTTCTTTTACTATTGCAGGTGTTGGCATGTCACGAACTGCTTGGACCTTTTCTGGATCAACTTGTATTCCCTCCTTTGATACTATGTATCCCAAGAACTTTCAAGATGAAACCCCAATAATACATTTCTCAGGATTTAATTTGATGTTGAACTTTCTCATTTGCTCAAATATTTCCTTCAAATCTTGCACATGGTCTTTAGCTTCCTTGCTTTTTATCAACATATCATCTACATATACCTCCAAAGTTTTATGTATCCACTTCACGAACACTTTTTCAACCATACGTTGATATGTAGCACCCGCATTCCGCAAACCAAATGGCATCTTCACATAACAATACAAACCCTTGGAGCAAAAAAGGAAGTATGTTCTTGATCTTCTTCTGCGAGTGATATTTGATTATACCCTTTATATCCATCAAGTGAAGTGACTCTATCATGACCTTCAGCTGATTCCACCATTTGTGGTATATCTGGTAATGGAAAACTGTCTTTGGGACATGCCTTGTTTAGATCAGTGAAATCTATGCAAATTCTTATTCCTTTGTTCTTTTTCGGAACAATGACCATATTCGCAATCCATTCTGGATATTTTGCTTCCCTTATGATCCCTGCATCCAACATCTTTTGTAATTCTTCTTCTATCTGTACATGATAATTTTGTGATATCTTCCTTATTCTTTGTTTGAATGGTCTTACATTTTTATCTATGTTCAATCTATGACATGCCACTGATGGATCAATTCCTGGTATCTCATCTACACTTCCTGCGAAGATATCTTTATATTCTCGCAAAAGATCAGTAGTCCTTTTTTCTTCTTATTCATCCATCTTAGTTCCAATTCGTAAGAATAAAGGCTCCTCTTTACTTCCAATATTTATTTCTTTAGTTGGTTCAGCTGCAACATAGCTTGGACTTTGCTCCCCCATAGGTGTTGGCTCTTTGATTATTTTTGCTGGTTCCCCTTCTTTTTATGGAATTTCATTTGGTATACCTCTCCCTTCCTTTGCTCTTATTGTATACACTCGGAATTCTTCATCTTTTCTTATTTCCTTCGCAAGTTTCCTACGAAGTTGTTTCTTTCTTGCTCTTCCTCCGCATTGTGTTACTTCAATTTGATAACAAAATTTTGCACTATCAAGATCTCCTTTAATTTCTTGTATTCCATTTGGTGTAGGAAATTTGATTTTCTGATGTAATGTTGAAGCAACAGCTTTGATCGCATGAATCCATGGCCTTCCTATCAGCATGTTATATGGAGATTCCATATCTATCACACACAAGATTACATGTGTTTCGATTTCTCCTAGTAATATTCGCAGCACGATTTCTCCTTTAGATTTTGTTGTAGATTTTCCTAATCCATGAATAAGACACTTTGAATTTATGATTTCTTCATCTTTAATTCCCATCCCCTTAAGTGCATGATAGAATATAATATTAACAGAACTCCCTATATCAACCAAAATTCGGTTTAATTTCCATTTTTCTTCAGCTTTCTTATCTTCTAGCATGATTGGCAATGTGATCACCAATGGTGAAGTGTGGTTCAAGTCTTCATTTGGAATTTTACATACTGAAAATGTGATTTTCTGCTTTTCCCATTCTTCTAAAGTTGTTATCTTTTCTTCCTCCATGATCTTTCTTCCTCTACAATCTCGTTTGTATATTTTTCCCTTCATATTACTATGAAATTCATCAATCATTGTCTCTGTGATCATATTACATTCTTCTTTTTTGGAATCTCCATCTACTGACTTCATTTGATCTTCAAATTTTCCACAATTCCCTCAAATTTAGGCTACCACAATTCTCAAGTTCCCTGTTTCTAGCGCCAATTATGTAGTTGCAGAATAACCTACAACTACACCCTCAATAGAATTAGTAAAAACTCAAGAAGTTCTTGATGATGAATAACAATTTTCTTATTAATGTTCTCAATTGATTACAAAGAAGTATCTAAATGGAACTAGAATAGTTACAACTTTCTCTATTCTCTCTCCTAAGATATTTTCTAACACTCACTAAAAGAACCTCTTCAATTTTACATTTGAACTCCTATTTATAGTAAAACTTATACAGCTGTACATGAGTTACGAAGTATCGCAACTCATACTCGCAAAATTACTTCATCCTCGCAAAACTTCATATTTCTCCGCGCTTCTTCTATCATCGTATCATTTTATAATTCTTTTCTCCTGATACTCGTGAACTATTATCTTGCGATATTCAGTACCTACAGTTAATCATATCTAAATGAAGTCACTTTTCATTTGTGTGTAACAAGCTAAGTTCGATCTAACGGTTAAAATATATTAGCTTGAGTCTAATCAAGTTTTCATCTAACAGTGAATATTAAATGCTTTGTTACCAAGGTAGCATTGATTGTAAACCCTGATTTGAAGACTATATAAAGTAAAACTCTAGCAACTAGGAAACCTAATCCCCACACCTCCTGTGTGATTCTAGTTGCGACTAGAGTCGATTCACCTTTAACCTTAGATTTTTCACGAAACCATGTAGGTTAACCAGTTGAAGACTTCATTGGGATTGTCAAGTTTGACCCAACTATTTTCTCTATAGTTGTTTGTTCTGATCTTGCTGTTTTCTATCGTGATTAAGTACTATCTTCTCTAAGATTTGCTCGAGATTTATTCTTCGATAGGCAAGATAAAAAGTAGTCACAAACATCTTCGTCTCATCGTTTGTGATTCCACAATATCTTGTTTTGCTACCATATAATTAAGATTATTGTGAGGTGATTGATATTTCTAGGCTGTTCTTCGGGAAAATAAGTCTGGTATATCAATTGGTTACTGTTCACCTTGATTTATCAAAAGACAGAACAAAACATATAGGTTTATATGTGATAGACAAATTTACCTATCCAATAGACTATTCTGTGTGAGACAGATTGATTTATCAAGTCTTCGAGTTTGGGTCATAGCAACTCTTAGTTGTGGGTTAGATCAGCTAAGGGAATAAAGTTCGTAGAGTCCTGCTGGGATTCAGAGACATAAGGAGCGCAACTGTACCTTGATCAGTGTGAGATTGGTTAGGGCTCAACTACATTCTAGTTCGAAGTTAACTTTGAGTAGGCTAGTATCTGTAGCAGCTTAATATAATGTGGTGTTCAAATATGGACTAGGTCCCGGGGGTTTTGTGCATTTGCGGTTTCCTCGTTAACAAAACTTCTGGTATCTGTGTTATTTCTTTTCCGCATTATATTTGTTTATATAATTGAAATATCACAGGTTGTGCTTAAGTTCAATCAATTATGAATACAACCTTTGTTTGTTAATTAAATTGATTGATACTTGGATATTGGTTTTTGATACCGTCCAAGTTATTTCTTATATTCAATCGGGCTCGCAAATTCCTCTTTGATTGATTGCGGATTGAATTGAGAAATAGAGATATGACTCTTTGCTATACTTTTCTTAAGATTGATTCTGACTGTCTAGTTGATTCTCTTAAAAGTATATTGGAGTTAGTCCATACATATTGCTAAGTGAAATATTGGGTGTGGTTATTAGACCCCCGCTTTTTTCACGAAAGATTTGAGGAACTTCATCAACAAAAGGTATGTGGAGACTAAAACTTATCTATCCCTGAGAAGTCTATTTTATTCTATCTCCTAATGAGACAAACACTTGTACAAACTGACCCTTTTGCAATGCCAAATTGGCATGTCCATAGGGTTTTAGTCACGCTGTTGGACTTGGCGTGGCTTCTGCTCACGTGGTTTTAGGTATGATGGCGTGGTTTAAGTACGCTATAGCAATGCCTACCTTGTGTGTCTACTGCTGCCTGGAATAGACACGACAAAACCCATTGGCGTTGCTATATAGTGTCCCAAAAACTTAAGTACTGGTACCCTCTAGACACTCGATTTATTGTTTTGGTGTGGCTATTTTGTTCATTATAGCCACGCAAATTGCTTTTGGCGTGGCTATTTGGTTCACTATAGCCACGCAAATTGCTTTTGGCGTGGCTATTTGATTCACTATAGACACACACTTTGTTTTTTGGCGTAGCCACTGGTTATCCGATAGACATGCTATATAGGTTTAACATGGATATATGTTATGTTTATCCATGCCAATTTCAATTACCTTCATCCACGTGGTTGTATTAGGAACCTTTGAATCTTTTTTAAGATGATGCAATATTGACCGTCAAATTAGATGCATCCTACGTCGTCCACATGTAATGTTGTGAGCCATTCATTGGATATCCTATAGACACACCATATAGCGTGGCTATATGTGATGTTTAGCCACACAAATTTACAATTACCTTCATCCACGTGGTTGTTTTATAACCGTTGAATATTTTTTTAAGATGATGGAATATGGACCGTCAAATTAGATGCATCCTACACCGTCCACATGTAACGTTATGAGTCGTTCATTGGATATCCTATAGACACGTCATATAGCGTGGCTATATGTGATGTTTAGCCACACTAATTTACAATTACCTTCATCCACGTGTCTATATTAGGAACCGTTGAATCTCTTTCAAGATGATGCAATATTGACCGTTAAATTAGATGCATCCTACACCATCCAAATGTAACGTTGTGAGCCGTTCATTGGATATCCTATAGACACGCCATATAGCGTGGCTATATGTGATGTTTAGCCACACCAATTTACAATTACCTTAAACCACGTGGTTGTATTATAACCATTGAATATTTTTTAAGATGATGCAGTATGGACCTTCAAATTAGATGCATCCTACACCGTCCACATGTAACGTTATGATCCATTCATTGGATATCTTATAGACACGTCATATAGAGTGGCTATATGTGATGTTTAGCCACGCTAATTTACAATTACCTTCATCCACGTGGCTATATTAGGAACCGTTGAATCTCTTTCAAGTTGACCGTTAAATTAGATGCATCCTACACCGTCCAAATGTAACGTTATGATCCGTTCATTGGATATCCTATAGACACGCCATATACGTGGCTATATGTGATGTTTAGCTACGCCAAATTACAATTACCTTCATCCACGTGGCTATATTAGGAACCGTTGAATCTCTTTTAAGATGATGCAATATTGACCGTTAAATTAGATGCATCCTTCACTGTCCACATGTAAGGTTGTGAGCCGTTCATTAGATATCATATAGACATGCCATATAGCGTGGCTATATGTGATATTTAGCCACGCCAAATTATAATTACCTTCATCCACGTGGCTGTATTAGGAACCATTAAATCTCTTTTAAGATGATGCAAAATTGACCGTCAAATTAGATGCATCCTACACCGTCCACTTGTAACGTTATGATCCGTTCATTTGATATCCTGTAGACACGCCATATAACGTGGCTATATGTGATATTTATCCCCGCCAATTTAAATTTTTTTTAACGTGGCTATATGTTATGTTTAGCCACGCCAATTAATCTCGAAGCGTGGGTCTTACATGTGTGACGCCTCTAAGCCGTTCATATATGACGCATCTTATATTTTAGAAATTGTGGTTAAATCTGAAATTCATATATGCCAAAAAATCCATATTATTATTAATGACACATTAAAAAATATTGAGCTTTGGTCGAACAGTTTGCAAAAGAAAATATTAAAGAGCATTTATCCAAAAATCATCAGTCTTTCTTCAACTTTTTTGATGGTGGTGTCTCTGCATGCAATGGATCAGGTTGTGACATCTCGACACGCCAAACCTAGTTTTCCTCTGCTTCCCATCTGGAAGTTGGTATGCCTGCTCTAAAATTTGTACATTGAACTTTCTCCACGCCTTTTTAGTCTTCTCAGTAAGCATTTTAGAGGCTGCATGACTCTCGTAATGTTGATTGACTGCTAGGTGTTCCTCATTCCGTTTATCATCTGCTAGGCTGCTAGGTGTTCTTAGATCACTATCCAATTTCTTCTCAGAATCTAAAACTGGTTCTGGTTGCTTATGAGGTTTTCCATGCTGTGGAGTTTCCTGCAGCAAGAGATTAAATGTATTATATATATATATATTCTAAATCCAAGGCGAATTCGTCTGTCATGTGAATTCTCAACAATAGATAGACAAAAGTCATTTTGCTAACAATGTAATAAAGCCAACTTCACTGAAGGCAACACCATATTTCACAACTGACGCCCATAATAAAATCTTTAACCAAATATCTTTATTCAGTAGATCAATTTTCTAATTTACACTGGCATTCATGTTCCATTTAGTTGTTAATATATTTCTATCTCGTACTTATTCTTTCATCAAACTGAATACATGATTTATGTAAATATATATATATACTTGATTAACAAAGCAAAATAGCTAAGAAACTGACCTTGTCATCAGAGATGGTACATTTCTCTTTCGGCCATGCCACAAAACTTTCTTCATCTTCCCCTAACAACTTAAAGTCACCACTTGGTTCGGTTAACATGAACTATGGAACTATAACCTCCTGAATATTTACAGCATAACACTTACTAGGAAGATATTTTCCATGTATTTTCTGGTTAGGCACCATATGTAAAATACTTCCTCTAGCAATGATGTTTCCCCTAGATCCATGCCAAAAGTAGTATGTTGCTTTCGTATTGCAATATCATCTCTTGTCAACAAGGAGACGTCTAGCAACTGGAAAAATTAATCCCCACACATCCTGTGTGATACTAGTTGGTTTGCTAAAGTCGATTCTCCTTTAACCGTAGGTTTCTTCTCGAGACCCTGTCATTTAACGACTGAAAGACTTTATTTGGATGTGAAGCCAGACGAAACTACTTCTCTTATAGTTGAGCGATCTGATCTTGCCATTTTCTATCGTACGAGTTCAATTGAATAATTGTCTTGAGATTATATCTCCAATAGGGCAAGATAAAAAGAAATCACAAACATCTTTGTCTCATCGTTTGTGACACCGCAATATCTAGTTTCACTACCATACGATTTAGATTATTGTGAGGTGATCAATAATTTAAGGTTGTTCTTCGGGAATATAAGTCCGGGTTATTGATTGGTTCATGTTCACCTTGATTTTATCAAAAGACGGAACAAAAATCGTAGGTTTATATGTGGGAGACATATTTATCTATTATCGTGGACTTTTTTGTGTGATATATATTTGTTTATTCAAGTCTTCGACTTTGGGTCTTAGAAACTCTTGGTTGTGGGTGAAATCAGCTAATGGAATCATGTGCATAGTATCCTGCTGGGATCAGAGACGTAAAGAGCACAATTGTACCTTGAATCAGTGTGATATTGATTAGGGTTCAACTGCAGTCTAGACCAAAGTTAGTTAGTAGTAGGCTAGTGTCTGTAGCGGCTTAATACAATGTGGTGTTCAATATGGACTAGGTTCCGGGGTTTTTCTGCATTTGCGGTTTCCTCGTTAACAAAATTTCTGGTGTCTGTGTTATTTCTATTCCGCATTATATTTTGTTATATAATTGAAATATCACAGGTTGTGCGTTGTATCGATCAATTTTGAAATCCAACCTTTGGTTGTTGATTGGAAATTGATTGATCCTTGGATATTGGTCTTTGGTACCATCCAATTTTATATCTCTTGTATTTGATAAAGACTCGCAGATTTCTATTTGCTTGAGTATAGATCAAATCGAGAGATAGAGATATTAACTCCATTATATACTTTTATAATATTGAGTATGACTGTCTAGTTGATTCTCTTAAAAGTATATTAGAGTTAGTCCATACAGATTGCTAATCGAAATATTGGGTGGGGTTGTTAGACCGCCGCTTTTTCATTCTGTGATCTAAATAGTTATTGGATTTCTTCGTATTTTAAACGAAGATTTCCTCATCATTAAGTTTTCAGAAAATTCAGTTTCAATAGCCTCAGACAATTTTCATTAATCCTTAACGTCTCTTTTCTTCTTCATCATGTCTCTATCTAAACACTCCACACAACAACAAAATCTAACCTCTGAATTGTTTAGTCAATTTACAAACCTACTGAGTCAAGATACACCATCAAAGAAAATCTCCATCAAAATTTCTCTACAAAACCCATCAAAGAACTACCAAAACTGTATGGTTCTTCTAATTATCTCTCCTAGATCTTTTCAAATCTCCCATGTCAGGTAAATTCTGCATAAATTATGGAGTTATTTTAATAAAAAATTCTATGTATCTGAATTCACGTCCGAACGTTTCTTATGAAATTCGAATCACATTCAGACTCTGAATTCATCATGGAATCATCTCCATGGGTGACAACAGATGATCTTCTGGCTCTAGAGAGGTGTGTTCCTAATAAACTTCCACATGAATATTTGTTTGATAAGGTAAAATTTTGGGCTCAACTTCACGGCTTACCAGTCAACCACTTGGATAGAAAATTTATTCAAGGATTAGTAGCATACAATAGAAGTCATAGAATCATTATTACACAAGAATCACGCAATTGGGGAAAATTTTCAAGAGTTCGTTTACCAGTAAATATCAAACAACCACTCAGAGATACTGTTAGAGCATATCTCGGTTGAACCAACTAAGCGTTGGTATGTCAAATTTGGTTATCATATTTTAGTGAACCAAAACTCATTTAAGAGTCGCTTGATTTAAATGTACGAGAGTCAACTTCGTATAGGTTAGATTGAAAGTATTAGGATGAGACATTACAAGTATTGCGAAGACTTAAAGAAGTGAAGAAGTACGGAGCTACAACCACAACATCATCCTTCCACTTGAGGTTAGTGATATTTGACTTGAATTGTTTTATTACCTAACGTATCTTTCAAGTCGTGCATATTGAAAACATAAAATTGTGAAGCATGAACACTCTAGATAGACATAGTATTAAGGAATACAATATGAGGTTTATTACTTAACCATTAAACTTTGTATATAAGACATCAACATAATCGTATGAATTCTATTGTGATTATGTATGGGTATGAGGTAAGGATTTCATCCTAGGAAATAATGTTTTTACATGTGTTTTAAGGAAGTAAGTTCATGATATGTGTTGTGAACTAAAAAGGAAATCGCCAGGCGTTATTGGGGTCGTTCTTCATTGCATATCTTATGAACGACCAATATGTATGATTAGTATAACCGCTCATGACTTGTTTGTATTCTTGGTAAAACTATTCACATGAGGCCTAACGTATGTATTGGTATTACTTTTATTAGTGAAACCGATCTTAAGTAATCACTTGGGGTATGATCGGGTTTGTGTGTGTCTGACCAAATTTGGGAGAGGAGAACCGATCCCAGTAAGAGGTGCAATACATCACAAGGGGAACTGATCCTTGTATGAGATGCATTAAGATTTATATAAGAAAGGGGAACCGATCCTATGAACATGTGCAACATGTTTTTAGGCAAAGGGGAACCGATCCTATGGACATGTGAAACACATAAAAGTTAGATAAAATATATATGTGCGGAACCGATCCTAGTACCTAGTCAGCCGAATCTTTGGTAAGCTAGTGTGACTATGCACAGTACTCACATGGAGGTAGAACCAAAACTTGTTTTGGTAAAACCGTTACACCCATGACTTGTGATTGAGTGTTACTTGATCAATCACATAGTTCTTGAAAGTCAGATGAACCAATTCTAAACTTGTTTGGAAGTGTGGTAAATCAGTTTCAATTGAGTAAGTATAAAAAAGGACTTACAAGAGGAAAGATGTCGACACACATTAAACACGCGCATTAATGTGTATCTTTTATTGTTCAAAGATATTCCTTAACAGCTAAGAAGGAAGTAAATCCCAAGATCGAATTTAAATAAGTTAAGAATCTTTTAATTAAGGTTTTTAATTATATGGAAAATAAGAATTAGTAATGTGTATTTACTGGTTATAGATTTTCCAAGGAGATTTCAATAATAAATTTGGACAGTGCATTCTCAGAAATTATGAAAACCGAATTTGGAATAATATTGATTATCTTGAGAATATTTTCGGTTTTGGAAATTCCTTGGTGTCCAAACTTCCTTGTCTATAAATACTTTGAGTTTGCATTTCTAGCAAACTAATCCTTCGTGACAGTAAACTTCCTATGTTGTACTATTACTGGTGAAGCCACCTATTCGGAGAGGAAAGTAACCTAATTAGGCGAAATATCTTATGGCCGCTCAGTTTAAAGTATTCTTTGGGATTGAGAAGCTCTAGTGCATACCGTTGGTAGGAAACTAGATATTGCGGTTTATCTTTAGTTTAAATATTGATTTGATTGACTAACGGTGGTTGAACTTTGATTGCACCTAGTTTTTTTATGATTGAGAATCTTGTCTTCTGATATAAGATTCGCTCAAACTAGTTCAAGGTTTCGACAGGGATCTTTAAACTGTTGTTAGATCTAAAGACGATCCTGTGATAATTCATTGTTAACAGACTCCATTCTGTGTGTGATTGATCACAAGAGATTCAAGTAGTTGTGTGCAGGTGTTTATTGAAGATCTAAGAAGATTTAAAGACAAAGAAGAGATAGAAGATTTCTGACTTGGTTTTATAATCTTTGGTGTGCACAATACTTGTTTTGGTAATAAAGGACACAACTATAATCAATTTATCCTTGTGGTATTTTGATAGAATAGTTGAGAAGATCGACATCAATATATTTCCTTGGGAATAAAAGTATTGATAGCAAAATCTTAACGATTACCTTTTGGTGATTGATCATAAGATAGATCTTGGAACCTAGCAAAGGAGGTTATGTTAAGATAAACAGAAGATCCTTTGTGAAACTCACATCACTTGATTGAAGAGAGTTGATACCAAACAGATTTGTTGTTCCTTTATTGTTTGGAATACAAACCAAAGGAATTGGTCCAAGTACGTGACTTGTTTACAGGTTGGAGGCGTAGGAATACAGACTAAACTAGGTGAACTATAGGTTTAGTTGCTTGGTATCAACTATACGAAGTTGGTTTATTTTGTATAACGGCTTAATCCTGAGTGTATTCAATTCAGGACTAGGTCCCGAGGTTTTTCTGCATTTGCGGTTTCCTCGTTAACAAAATCATGTTGTGTCGTTTACTTTATATTTCCGCATTATAATTGTTTTATTATAATTAAAGTAAATTGCACAAACATTAATTCCTATTTACTTGATATGCAATCCTATTGAGTTGGTTAAGTCTGAACCTTTGTATCAAGTAAACATACTTCGTTGTTGTATTTTTTCGATATCGTATCCATAGACAATCACACGAAGTGTGAACCGATTTGTTGTATTGTCTCGACTCAGTCTATAGACAATCACTTTCGGAGAAAGGACTTATAGGAAAGAAAAGTTATAGCTTGAGGTATATTTGGGTACCCTCGCCTTTCAATTGGTATCAGAGCAGGAAAACACGAAAAGATCTAACAATCTGTGTTTGGCGTGATCCATCCTATAAGAATTGAATCCATGTCTGATCCAGTTAACGTAGAGCAAGAAGATGATATACTTCACAAAGGATGTTTGTTTTCAAAGTCTGATAAACAGCCTTGGACTGTTAGTTCACTAGTTGAACACAACTCAGAGAATATTAATTACGATGAGTTAATAAGAATACAAATTGCTCTGAAAAATAAGTTATATTCAGATGACAGTGATGAGATTAAATTTTTCAGAAATCTTACTGAAAATATAATCTAAAGGATAATGTATATTATTCATCTGCCGAAAAGGTCGTCAGAGAATCCTTGATTCATGAAGATGTTGAATCTAAAGGACTTGAAATTGTTCAAGCTAAAAGAGATATATTAGTTAAAACAAGGATATGTGATTCTAATCTCCAGAATCTATTAACTAATATACAAGTTCCTGATTCTAATAGTCTAGCCACCTGTAAGAATCAAGATGAATGTGTTTTAAGGGTTAATCCTTTGACTAGTATCCGGTCAAAATTTTATGACAATGATTATCCCGCAAACAGAGAAAAAGATCAACTCCTGCATATAAAAACAAATGATTTCATATCTTGCTATTTTGTTGTTGATCTACACAAGAGTTCTGATTATTTCACATCTCGCAAAACTTCAAGTCATACTTATGTTCTGGTTCATCGAACTGATCATTCTGTCAAATCAGATCATCTTAGATGTGGCTCTGTGAAAGAAGTTTATCCTTGAAAGAATCCGAAAAAGAAAGATATTAAAAAATATCATGATTCCATGAACCCCGGAGCTATCACTAGCTCACACCAACAACTGATGTTGGTATTCAAAATTTCCCCAGAAGGTGCTCTATTCAAAAAAAAAAAGGGGGAAGTTCTTAAAAGGAGCACGATAAAATGAAGATAGTATTGGAAAGTCTATGAGTAATGTTCGAAAAATACTTATTTCAGAAATCTTAGGATATGTTCGTAAATTCTCTTGTTGTTTCCGAAATCATGTGTATTTTCATAAATAAAAATACCGTATTTAGGTATCTCATTCTTGGGCACCAAGTTTGAATTCTTTTATAAGCCATCTTTTGGACCGATTTCTCTATTTTCTCCACGGTCAAAGATGGGTAGAAATACTATGGATATTGAATCTCAACTTCGAAAACTTGAAATCTTTCCGGTTGAGTTTAAGTGCTACTTCTCTGATGAACATAAAAAGAATCATATTTCTTCCAAGCTTATGCTTATGTTAATGAGAGACTTTGAAGTCGCTCGCGAGCTTTTGGAATCTGCAGTAGGGAATGAAAAACTGCTCGAGTCAAATCTCTTGAAATCATTTGTGGAATTGAATCTGCTGAAACAAAGACTCAATTATCTGAAATAAAAGAGGAGATTCAAGAATCAAAATACTGAAGAATTTTCAGTGAACAACAAGAGCACCACTAGAGATTAAGTTATATGCTGTAATACTTAATCTAGAAAAATAGACATCAATTTTTGATTTCTTTCATTGATTGTATAAGTTTATTATGAATAAAACTATCTTATTACGATGAATAAAATTATTTGATTTATAATTTTTCGTATGATAGTTTTTGATTTACATAGCATGTGCTTGAATGCTTTATTATTTGTTATGGATGTTTATGGGATGTTTGATTTCGGTTTTATTACCTTGATATTCGATCTCATAATATGTTGTGAACCCTTATGGTTTGGGTGACATTTTGATTTAGCAGGATTAAGTTCTAGCCCATGTTGGTAGGCTTTATCAAAGGATCATGAGGGGTTCCTGTAGAAACTGAAAAGGCGAGGGTACCTAAATATACCTCAAGATATAACTTTTCCTTCCTATAAGTCCTTTCTCCGAAAGTGATTGTCTATGGACTGAGTCGAGACAATACAACTAATCGGTTCACACTTTGTGTGATCGTCTATGGATACGAGATCGAGACAATGCAACAACGAAGTATATTTACTTGATACAAAGGTTCGGACTTAACCAAACTCAATAGGATTGCGTATCAAGTAAATATGAATTAATGTTTGTATAATTTACATTATAATAAAACAATTATAATGCAGAAATATAAAGTAAATGACACAGCAAGATTTTGTTAATGAGGAAACCGCAAATGCAGAAAAACCCCGGGACCTAGTCCAGAATTGAATGCTCTCAGGATTAAGCCGCTATACAAAATAAACCAACTTCGTATATTTGAGACCAAGCAACTAAACCTATAGTTCACCTAGTTCCGTTTGTATTCCCACACCTCTAACCTGTAAACAAGTCAAGTACTTGGACCAATTCCTTTGGTTCCTATTCCAAACAGTAAAGAAACACCAAATTTGTTTGGTATCAACTCTCTTCAACCAAGTGATATGAGTTGCACAAAGGCTCTTCTGTTTATCTTAACATAAACTCCTTTGCCTGGTTCAAAGATCTATATTATGTTCAATCACCAAAAGGTAAATGTTAAGATTAAGACAACAACACTCTTAATCTAAAGAATTGTGTTGATGCCGATCTTCTCAATTAATCAATCCAATCTACCACAAGGATAAACCGATTATTAATTGGATCCTCTTTTACCAAAACAAGTATTGTGGACACCAAAGATTATAAAACCAAGTCAGAAATCTTCTGTCTCTTCTTTGTCTTCAAATCTTCTTAGATCTTCAATAAACACCTGTACACAACTAATTAAATCTCTTGTGATCAATCACACACAGAACGGAGTCTGTTAACAATGGATTATCACAGGATCCAATTAATAATCATCTTTAGATCTTTAGATCTAACAACAGTCTAAAGATCCCTGTCGAAACCTTGAACTAGTTTGAGTGAATCTTATATCAGAAGAGAAAATTCTCAAGCATAAAAAAACTAGGTGCAATCAAAGTTCAACCACCGTTAGTCAATCAAATCAATATGAAAACTAAAGATAAACCACAATATCTAGTTTCCTACCAACGGTATGCACTAGAGCTTCTCAATCCCAAAGAATACTTTAAACTGAGCGGCCATAAGAGATTTCTCCTAATTAGGTTACTTTCCTCTCCGAATAGGTGGCTTCACCAGTAACAGTACAACAGAGGAAGTTTACTGTCACGAAGGATTAGTTTGCTAGAAATGCAAACTCAAATTATTTATAGACAAGGAAGTTTGGACACCAATGAATTTCCAAAACCGAAAATATTCTCAAGATATTTCCATATTAACCCAGATTCGGTTTTCATAATTCCTGTGAATGCACTGTCCAAATTTATGATCGAAATCTCCTTGGAAAATCTTTAACTAGCAAATGCACATTACTAATTCTTATTTTCCATATATAATTAAAAACCTTAATTAAAAGATTCTTAACTTAAATTCGATCTTGGGATTTATTTCCTTCTTAGCTGTTAAGGAATATCTTTGAACAATAAAAGATACATATTAATGCGCGTATTCAAAGTGTGTCGACATCTTTCTCTTGCAAGTCCTTTTTCATACTTACTCACTTGAAACCGATTTACCGCACTTCCAAAAAAGTTTAGAATTGGTTCATCTGACTTTCAAGAACTATGTGATTGATCAAGTAACACTCAATAAAAAACCATGAGTGTAACGGTTCTACCAAAACGAGTTTCGGTTCTAACTCCATGTGAGTATTGTGTATATTCACACTAGCTTACCAAAATTCGGCTGACTAGGTACTAGGATCGGTTCCCCACATATATTTGGTATCTAACTTGTATGTGTTTTACATGTCCATAGGATCAGTTCCCCTTTGCCTAAAAACGTGTTGCACATGTTCATAGGATCGGTTCCCTTTTCTTCTATAAATCTTGCTGCACCTCATACAAGGATCGGTCCCACCTTGTGATGTACTGCACCTCTTACTAGGATCGGTTCCCTCTCCTTAATTTTGTCTAACACACAAAAAATTGATCTTACCCCAGGTGATTACTTAAGATCGGTTTCACTAATAAAAGTCATACCAATACATAAGTCAGGCCTCATGTGAATAGTTTTACCAAGAACACAACCAAGTCATGGGCGGATATACTAATCAGACATATTGGTCGTTCATAAGATATGCAATGAAGAACAGCCCCAATAACGCCTGGCGATTTCCTTTTCGGTTCACAACACATATCCTGAACTTACTTCTTTAAAACACATGTAAAAACATTGTTTCCTAGGATGAAATCCTCACCTCATACCCATACATAATCACAATAACATTCATACGATTATGTTGATGTCTTATATACAAAGTTTAATGGTTAAGCAAGAAACTTCATATTGTATTCCTTAATACTATATCTATCTAGAGTGTTCATGCTTTGCAGTTTTATATTTTCAATATGCACGACTTGAAAGATACATTAGGGAATGAAACAATTCAAGTCAAATATCACTAACCTCAAGTGGAAGGATGATGTTGTGGTTGTAGATGCATACTTCTTCACTTATTCAAGTCTTTGCAATACTTGTAATGTCTCGCCCTAATACTTTCAAGATAACCTATACGAAGTTGACTCTAGTACACTTAAATCAAGCGACTCTTAAATGAGTTTTGGTTCACTAAAATATGACAACCAAACTTGACATACCAACACTGGGTGGGTTCAACCGAGCTATGCTCTAACAATCTCCCCCTTTGTCAATTTTAGTGACAAAACTCTTACAATCATATGGATAAACAAATTACAATAATTCATTACACATATGCTTGATTCCAGAATTCAACAACACATAACCTGCATTAATTCAATCCTTAAAATGTCGATGTTGACATTATAATAACAAAGCTCATACCCCCCCCCCCTAAAGGTGAGATAGGTATATTTTCAATTCGTGCGTCTTTGTTATCCCAATCATATGTTACTCCCCCTTAGTCTGTGCTTTTCCTCATTCGTTAGATAAACGTTCAAGAACCATTGTCATCTTCCCTAGTGACACCAATCAACATAGAATTGATACCAGCATCACATGTTTAATCCATATATTTCTCCCGCTTTTTGTCACAAAAATGACAAAGAAAAGGAAAAATAAAGGACAACACGAAAATAATCTTCAACCGAAACTAGTGAGAGGTCAAGCACGAGGGTTCCACATACCATTTTTTGATATCAAATATCAAAACCGAAACTACAAAGTAATTATGTTTTGATATGTTATCATGGAAATAATTGCTCGAAGCAATTTTCCCAACTAGTTTAGCAAACCAAAAATCAACTATGTAACTTAGTTCCTTTGCTAAACCGATTGTATAAATACAACCGCTTCATTCGATAAGACCAAAACAAAGATAAACTCGATTTTTCTCATCAGGTTCTAATTATCTTAGACCTTTAGATTTTAAACAAGCCAAATACTAGGTTAGTCAACTAGCATTTCCTTGTTTAGGAATTCGGCTAGACTTGAATAACGGAACCTCCACTTTGATAAGTCTAACTAAGATCAGAATTAACTTAGTTTATCTTATCCGGAATCGAATTGGACTAAACAACTCATCCCGTCAATATATTCATTCGTTAAGCCATAAATAATTCATACAAACCAATAAATCAACTTGCATAATTATTCACCTCAACCGGAAGTAATTGAAACAACATATATCATTAAAGTTCCACTATTGCACCGAAATTTTATAAGCCTAAACAATTGATACTATACAATAAATCAAAATAACAATTATTTTACTTAACTGGAAGCAATTGAAATAACATAAACATTAAAGCACCGCAATTGCACCAAACTTTCGTAAGCCTAAACGATTGATATCACACAACAAAGTAAGATAACAATAGTTTTACTTAACCGGAACCAATTGAATCACACATACATCCACATATTCATAATGGAATAAACACATCAATTGTACCGATAATTTCGTTTAAGCATGTAGGACCAGAATATCGCCATGATATTATTCTTGCGAGATTTACAACACTTCTGCGAATTCGTCTGCGATTTATTCAAAAACATACTGCGAGTGTCGCAGAATGACTTGACTCAAAGAATGACGTAGCAAATGATGATAGCTAAAACATGAGAAGAGTATGAAAATTCTGCGAGGGTTATATCATCTGCGAGAATTAACATTATCACTGCTGCGAGAAGATCGCGAGTCAGATCCGAAATTAAAGTACATCTTAGTTGTCATCCATTATGTAACTACCCTATATAAAGAGACCCAGTAGATTTATAAATGAGAGATGAATTTTTGAGTGTTAAGAAAGTTTGAGGAGAGATAAAATCCAAGAGAGCGGTTGTATTCTTGATTTCTTCCATTTCTTGTAAACATTTATGAGAATCAAATAATAAAGTGTTGTTTTTAATCTTCAAATATGTGTTGATTATTGTGAATTCTTGTGAAGGGTGGAGTGTAGGTTTTCCTACAACTACATTTTGGCGCCCGAAACAGGGATTGAATTAACGAAAATCATAGAAAAAACGAGGTTGAAGATGAGAATTATTCAAGATTAAGAAGATAATTGAATAAATCAGTGAAATAGTTGAAGGAAAAATGATTAGAGCCAAAGAGAATTGTAGGAAATTGGAGTGTGGTATGATAACAAGAACAATGGTCGACAAATTCCATGAAAAAATTAAAGGGAGGATACATAAATGAGATTTTGAAGGAAAGAAAATTATGACGGTGGAGAAAATATCACCATTCAAGGAGTGGGAAAAGCAGAAAATCACATTTACAGCAGCAGAAATACCAACAAAAAATTTGAATCATACATCTCCTTTGGTAATTACGGTATCCGCTATACAAATGAAAAGGGGAAAATCAACAAGATATGCGGAAGAATGGGCTGTAAATAGAACTTTGGTGGATGCAGGAAGTTCTGTAGATATAATATTTTATCATGCATTTAAGAAAATGGGATACAAGGATGAAGAAATGTCTTATTCAACATATCATATTCATGGATTTTGGAAAATCTTTAACAAAACCTAAAGGCAAAATAGTGGTATGAATTCCGCTAGGAAAGATTGAAACACAAGTAATATTATGTGTGGTAGACGTGGAATCGGCGTATAACATGATACTGGGAAGACCATGGATACATGCAATCAAGGCTGTGGCATCCACATTGCATCAATGCATCAAATTTCCTATGCTCAGTGGAATTGGAGAAATTAGAAGAGATACTGATCTTGCGAAGCTGTGTTATCAAATTGAAGTGAGAAATTATGAAGGGCGTCCAAAGCTGCGAAAATCTCGCAGAAAAATGGCGAAAGAGACAAAGAAAGAAGAAGAATTTAAAGTTTACATGATAAGAGAAAAAGAAGGAAAAGGAATACCCAGCGAAATCTCGCAAGAAGGAGATGAACCCGCGAGAGTTGTGAAAACCTCAACACCAATGGGAGAGCCTGAAGACAGCTACACCACAGCAGAGCCAACAAAAGAAGTAAATATTGGAAGTGAAGAAGAACCTAAGATGCTGAAAATTGGAACTAAAATGGATGCAGATGAAGAAGAACAAACCGTAAACCTCTTGCGAGAGTATAAAGACATCTTCGCGTGGAGTATGGATGAGATTCCTGGAATAGGCCCGTCAGTTGCATGTCATAAGTTAGAAATTAACAAGGATATAATACCATTTAAACAAAGGATAAAGAAAATCGCAACAACATACCATTCCCAAATAGAAGAAGAATTACAGAAGATGCTTGATGCAGGAATTATAAGGTAGGCAAAGTACCCGGAATGGATTGCAAATATAATGGTGGTTCCAAAGAAGAATAAAGGGATAAGAATTTGTATAGACTTTACTGACTTAAACAAAGCTTTTCCTAAAGATAGATTTCCATTACCAGATATTCCTCAAATGGTCGAATCAGCAGCGGGAAATGATAGAATATCTTCATTAGATGGGTATAAAGGGTATAATCAGATTCCTCTCGCTGAAGAAGATCAAGAGAATACCGCATTCTTTGCTCCAAGAGGATTATACTTCTATACAAAGATTCCCTTCGGTTTGCGAAATGCTGGTGCAACATATCAAAGAATGGTGGAGAAAGTGTTTGCGAAATGGATCCATAAAACATTAGAGGTATATGTAGATGACATGTTAATCAAGAGTAAAGAAGCTAAAAACCATGTGCAGGACTTGAAGGAGATTTTCGATCAAATGCGACATTTTAACATCAAGGTGAATCCTGAAAAGTATATTTTTGGAGTGGCTTTAGGAAAAAATTTAGGATATATTGTGTCAAAAGAAAGAATACAAGTGGATCCAGAGAAAGTACAAGCAATTCGCGACATGCCAACGCCAGCAACAATTAAAGATGTGTAGAAGTTGAACGGGCTCTTAGCCTCACTAGGAAGATTTATCTCGCGATCTTCAGATAAATGCAAACATTTATTCAATATACTGAGGAAGGATACAAAGTTCAAGTGGACAGATGAATGTGAGAAGACTTTTCAAGCAGTTAAATAATATCTAATGAACATATCTATTTTACAGAAAGCAGAACCGGGAGAAGAATTATTGATTTACCTTGCGACAACTTCGCATGCATTAAGTGCAGTGTTACTACGAGTATATGCAGGGATAAAGAAGCCAATTTATTACATTAATAAAACATTTAATTCTGCAGAGAGAAATTATTCAAAAATTGAGAAGCTAATTCTGGCATTGGTCTATGCAACCTTTAAACTTCGCATCTATTTTCAAGCACATAAAGTAAAAGTATTAACAAAGGTACCAATTGAGTCAGTAATGAAGAATTCAAAAAGATCAGGCAAAGTCAAGAGATGGAATGCACAAGTAGGGCACTTCGAAATCAAATATGAAATTTTATCTTCTCCAAAATCACAAGTTATAGCAGATTTCTTAGCAGAATTACCTCTAAAAGATGATGAAGCAGTATAAGAGATGATGGATGTAGAAGAAGAACATGGAGACCCAAATGATCTACTAAAGGAACCCAACATGTGGGAAATATTGGTGGATGGATCATCAAATAGGGAAGGTAATGGAATTGGAGTTGTCTTTATCTCTCCAGAAGGAGAAAAAATGGCTTTTTCACTTCGTTTGGAATTCACATCCACTAATAATGAGACGGAGTATGAAGTTGTGGTGCATGAGTTAAAATTCACAATAGAAATGAAGTTGGAGAATGCTAGAATTACTAGTGACTCGCAATTGGTTATTCTCCAGATAAAAGGATAATACACAACAAATGAACCATCTTTGAAGAAATACAAGAAACTTTTTTTTTTATAAACGAACTCTTCATTAAGAAAGAAAAAAGAAGGAGGGGAGCAGAGCCTTACCTCGGAGAACAAGGAGAAAGGGAAAAAACGAGAACGGAAAGCAAAACAAACCAAGCTAAAGCCACAAATTACAAATACAAATTACATATTGCAAAACCGATATAAAGGGAGAACCGAGTTGTCAATGTCACAGTTTCGCTTTATAAAAGGCGGCACATTTAACCACCAACAAGAACCCAACGTCGCTCCATGCTTAGCCAGCCTATCTGCCACCGAGTTGCCTTCCCGATAGATATGAGTACAAACCAGCTGAATGGAGTTAGCATACACCAAACAGTTGTTCCAGTGAGTAGAAATGTTCCACGGAACCAAATCAGGCTTTTTAATAGCCTGTAGAACAAATATAGAGTCACATTCTAGCCAAAGTCTACGGATTATCTGCGAGAATTCCAAAAATAAAATGGAGACATATATCAAGAAAATATAACAGACTCGCAGGTGCTTTTGCTTTCATATCTAGCATGATGATAAATCCAGCTGCGATATGCATAAAAATTATAACACTCGTATCACCCTCAATCAATAAGGAAGAAGAAGAAGAAGCAGATGTGATGATGATAAAAGGTGGCGAAGAAGAACCAAAAGATAATATTGCAGATTGGCGAGCAGGACTTCATGCATATTTGGCGAGAGGAGAGATACCAAGAAATAGATTAGAAGCACATAAATTAAAAAGCCGAGAAACAAATTATGAATTAAGAGATGGAGTATTATATCGCAAATCTTTTAATGGACCATCACTAAGATGCTTGACACGGGAAGAAGGACAGAAGGTGTTAAAAATGTTGCATAGTGGAGATGATGATAGCTACAGTGGAGGAAGATCTTTGGCATACAGAACAAAAATGCAAGGTTATTACTAGTCATACATGCATGAGGACGCAAAGCAACTTTCAAGACGTTGCGAAGATTGTCAGCGATATGGGAAGAAAATACATGCACTAGGGGCACCATTATCATCCTCAACCAGTGTGTGGCCTTTTGGAAAATGGGGGTTGGATATTGTGGGACCATTTGTACCGGGTTATGGACAAAGAAGATATTTAATTGTCGCTACAGATTATTTCACAAAATGGGGAAAAGTAAAGGAAGTGCAACACATTCGCGACGAAGACATTTTTACATTCATATTTGAAAATATAATTTGCAGATTTGGGATTCCTGCACATTTGGTATCTGATAATGGAAAGCAGTTTGAAGGACAGAATATAGAATTGTTACTTAATGCATTTAAGATTAAATGTGGAAAATCAACACCACTATATCCACAGGCCAACGGACAGGCAGAGGCAACAAATAAGATAATTGCAGATATACTGAAGAAGAAATTAGAAGGACACCACATGGCATGGTGCGAAAAAGTACATAATGCAATATGGGCTTACAATATAACTAGACGGGAAGCTACTGGAATGTCACCTTTTTGTTTGACATATGGGGTTGAAGCTGTGTTACCAATAGAAGTTGCTATTCCTACAACAAAAAGAGAGGCTTGGGAGAAAAATCTTAGTGCTGGTATGATTCTTAATAAACTTGATGTGTTAGAAGAGAAGAGAGCAAAAGCTTTACAACATATGGAAAATTATCAGCGGAGATTAGCTCGCGAGTATAACAAACGTGTCAAAATACGTGATTTCCAACCGGGTGATTTAGTGCTGCGAGAAACACCAGGTTATCAGCGAGAAAATGGTGGAAGCTGACGAGAAAATGGGATGGACCATATATCATTAAAGAGATAGTTGGAACAAGGGCATATAAATTGATGGATCCGGAGGGTAGATAAGTTGGTCAAAGACTTGGTAGACCATGGAACATACTATATCTAAAAAGATATTACCAATAACAAATTTTGAGAAAACTTTATATCGCAGATTTCTATCGCAGATGAAAGAGTATTTTATCGCAGCTTTTTACCGTAGTTGCAAGAGTATTCAAGATTATCTTATCGCAGCTTTTTACCGCAGTTGCAAGAGTATTCAAGATTATTTTTATCGCAGCTTTTTATCACAGACGCGAGATTATTCAAGATTACAATAAGAGACAAAAAGTTATTACTTCGTTACTTCATAAGATATTTGATTATTTCACAAAGGAAAGAGTCGATGATTATTTTGAAAGAATAAAGAAACGCGGAAAATTTCGCAGAAACGCGAATAAAATTTCACAGTGACATTAGAATAGGACGAACCTTTATGGCGTACACCCTAGTTCGCGAATAAAATTTCGCAAGAGGCAAATGTAAGACCTAAAGTACGTCATATAAGGGGGTATCTATATGAATGGATCAGGGATAAGGTTATATTGCTGCTGGAACCTGAGTCATGGAGAGATGGGGTCCATCTCCATGAGAGATACCTATCCAGGAGAGGTACCTTGGATTTCCATCTATATATATATAAGGTTATACCCTGGTTGGACGGTCGAGGGTCTCTCCTAAGGAGTGCAGAGTATGACCAAGGCGCCGAGGTACACGGTTGATCCAAGGGTGCCCGAGGCGTACGAAATTACCCTGGCCATTCTTGGAAAGTCTTGGCTATGATGCACTCGACCCGAAGAAAACCCCACTTAGGGTGCAGTCTCGTAACTATAAGCTATATATGCAAAAAGGATAAGAGGTTGCGAAAATAACTAGTTGTTGTTAAGACCGGATAGGAGGAGCTAGTCTTGTATGGCCGATGTGCCCTCCTTGAAGAGGCAACCAGGGGGAAGATAAGGGCGGCACCCTTCATTAGGGAGCTGATAAGCGTCTAACGACGACAATGTCATGGGGATTTATGTTCGTAAGAACATCTAGGCCTGTCATATTGTCGCATGACAAGTATTACAGAGGCAACAAGCCATGAGAAAAAGTTAAGATGAGATCAATGGGTTTTTACATGAAATTGTAAAGACGTCCTGCGATTTCATCGCAAGACGGCAATGTCATGAGGCTTTGTTCTCGCAAGGGAGCTTAGACTTGTCATATTGTCGCAATACATTGAAAGAATAAAGATAAGGAAAGATCAATGGGTCAATACATGCAAATATAAGGACGTCCTGCGATTTTGTCGCAGAAACAAAAAAAATTGGCAAAATAAGACCTTTAACTAGGAAGGCAAAATAAGACCAACAGAATGATCCCAAACATTAACTATTTTCTTTTAAGAATGCAGGAAAGATTTGTTCATCGCAATGTACTATTCAGAATTTCTCAGAAGTATTATTCAAATTCTCTTAGAAGGATTATTTACAATTTCGCAGCACTATCCATAATTTCGAAGTCCTATTCGCAACACTGTTCGCGACAATATACTAAAATGCAAGAAACATTTGTCCATTACAAGAAAGATAATGAGGGGCAAGTATGGGAATTGATAAATAAAATATCATTATCTTTCTTGTAAATATTCAAAATAACAGAAATGTGATTGAATTCCAAAGTTACATAAAAGTACATTACTCGCAAGAAAGAGGAAGTAAAGGAAAACGAAAACAAAACTCAAGCTTCAGTATTGGTCTCGCCAGCTTCATTATTTTTGCCAATGTTATCAACTTCACCAATATCCTTCTCGTTATGATTGATTCGAGCTTCTTCTTCTTCTCCTTCTAACTCTTCACCAGCAATTGCTTCACCACCAGTAGCTGCTTTTCTAGGAGGTCTTTTTTCTTCTTCTGTTGGGTCTTCTTGAGAAATATCTTCTTCACCGCTTTCATAATCTAGATCATTATCTATAGGAAGAGGAATTTCATCATCATCTACTTCTAGAGGCTCGATGGATATAGGGGGAAGAGACTTGGATATCAGAATGTCATTCACAAGAACTTCAGCACTAAGATGAACTTTGCGAAGGAAACCTCTATCGCGATTTCTAATCTACATATTCTTTGTAGGTACTGAATATCGCAAGATAATAATTCACGAGTATCGGGAGAAAAGAGTTATAAAATGTTACGATGATAGAAGAAGCGCAGAGAAATATGAAGTTTTGCGAGGATGGAGTAATTTTGCGAGTATGAGTTGCGATACTTCGTAACTCATGTACAGCTGTATAAAGTTTTACTATAAATAGGAGTTAAAATGTAAAATTTGAGGGGTTCTTTTTAGTAAGTGTTAGAAAATATTTCAGGAAAGAGAATAGAGAAAGTTGTAACTATTCTAATTCCATTTAGATACTTCTTTGTGATCAATTGAGAACATTAATAAGAAAATTGTTATTCATCATCAAGAACTTCTTGAGTTTTTACTAATTCTATTGAGGGTGTAGTTGTAGGTTATTCTGCAACTACATAATTGGCGCTAGAAACAGGGATTGACGTGAGAATTGTGGTAGCCTAAATTTGAGGGAATTGGGGAAAATTTGAAGATCAAATGAAGTCAGTAGATGGAGATGGCAAAAAAGAAGAATGTAATATGATCACAGAGACAATGATTGATGAATTTCATAGTAATATGAAGGGAAAAATATACAAGCGAGATTATAGAGGAAGAAAGATCATGGAGGAAGAAAAGATGACAACTTTAGAAGAATGGGAAAAGCAGAAAATCACATTTTCAATAGCAGAAATTCCAAATGAAGACTTGAACCACACTTCACCATTGGTGATCACATTGCCAATCATGCTAGAAGATAATAAAGCTGAAGAAAAATGGAAATTAAACCGAATTTTGGTTGATACAGGGAGTTCTGTTAATATTATATTCTATCATGCACTTAAGGGGATGGGAATTACAGATGAAGAAATCATAATTCAAAGTGTCTTATTCATGGATTAGGGAAATCTACAACAAAATCTAAAGGAGAAATCGTTCTGCGAGTATTACTAGGAGAAATCGAAACACATGTAATCTTGTGTGTGATAGATATGGAATCTCCATATAACATGCTGATAGGAAGGCCGTGGATTCATGCGATCAAAGCTGTTGCTTCAACATTACATCAAAAAATCAAATTTCCTACACCAAATGGAATTCAAGAAATAAAAGGAGATCTTGATAGTGCAAAATTTTGTTATCAAATTGAAGTAACACAATGCGGAGGAAGAGCAAGAAAGAAACAACTTCGTAGGAAACTTGCGAAGGAAACAAGAAAAGAAGAAGAATTCGAGTGTATACAATAAGAGCAAAGGAAGGGAGAGGTATACCAAATGAAATTCCAGAAAAAGAAGGGGAACCAGCAAAAATAATTAAAGAACCAACACCTATGGGGGAGCAAAGTCCAAGCTATGTTGCAGCTGAACCAACTAAATAAATAAATATTGGAAGTAAAGAGGAGCCTTTATTCTTACGAATTGGAACTAAGATGGATGAAGAAGAATAAAAAAGGACTACTGATCTTTTGCGAGAATATAAAGATATCTTCGCAGGAAGTGTAGATGAGATACCAGGAATTGATCCATCAGTGGCATGTCATAGATTGAATATAGATAAAAATATAAGACCATTCAAACAAAGAATAAGGAAGATATCACAAAATTATCATGTACAGATAGAAGAAGAATTACAAAAGATGTTGGATGCAGGGATCATAAGGGAAGCAAAATATCCAGAATGGATTGCGAATATGGTCATTGTTCCGAAAAAGAATAAAGGAATAAGAATTTGCATAGATTTCACTGATCTAAACAAGGCATGTCCCAAAGATAGTTTTCCATTACCAGATATACCACAAATGGTGGAATCAGTTGCAGGTCATGATAGAATCACTTCACTTGATGGATATAAAGGGTATAATCAAATATCACTCGCAGAAGAAGATCAAGAACATACTGCCTTTTTTGCTCCAAGGGGTTTGTATTGTTATGTGAAGATGCCATTTGGTTTGCGGAATGCGGGTGCTACATATCAACGTATGGTTGAAAAAGTGTTCGCGAAGTGGATACATAAAACTTTGGAGGTATATGCAGATGATATGTTGATAAAAAGCAAGGAAGCTAAAGACCATGTGCAAGATTTGAAGGAAATATTTGAGCAAATGAGAAAGTTCAACATCAAATTAAATCCTGAGAAATGTATAATTGGGGTTTCATCTGGAAAGTTCTTGGGATACATAGTATCGAAGGAGGGAATACAAGTTGATCCAGAAAAGGTCCAAGCAGTTCGTGACATGCCAACACCTGCAACGGTAAAAGAAGTACAAAAGATAAATGGACTCTTGGCTTCACTTGGGAGATTTATTTCGCGAATGTCAGATAAGTGCAAGCATTTTTTCAACATACTTAAGAAGGGAGCAAAATTCAAATGGAGTGATGAATGTGAAAAAGCTTTTCCAGGAATCAAAGAATACCTCGCAAATACATCTATACTACAGAAACCAGAGAAAAACAAAGAATTATTGGTATACCTCGCAACAACTCCATATGCTCTAAGTGCAGTTCTGTTACGAGCAGACGCAGGAGTAGAAAGGCCCATTTACTACATTAGTAAAACCTTTAATGCAGCAGAAAAGAATTATTCTAAAATGGAGAAGTTAATCTTAGCCTTGGTTTATGCATCATTCAAGTTGCGAATATACTTTCAAGCACATGTAATAAAAGTGGTAACCAAAGTCCCAATTGAATCAGTCATGAAGAACACAAAAAGGTCAGGAAGAATAGAAAGGTGGAATGCACAAGTAAACCATTACAAGATAAAATACGAAGTGTTGTCATCGCAAAAATCACAAGTTGTCGCAGATTTTTTGGCAGAATTTCCTTTGGAAGAAGATGAAGCAGTAGAGGAAATGATGGATGTTGAAGAAGAATTTGGAAATCCAAAAGACTTGTTAACAGAGCCTGATAGATGGGAAATTCTGGTGGATGGATCATCCAATAGTGAGGGAAATGGAATTGGAGTCGTGTTGATTTCACCGAAGGAGAAAGAACAAACATTCTCATTCAGACTAGAATTTGCATCCACGAACAACGAAACAGAGTACGAAGCTGTAGTGCATGCATTAAAGATCGCAATAGAAAAGAAGCTTGAAAGTATAAGGATAACAAGTGATTCACAATTAGTGATTTGTCAAATTAAAGGGGAATATACCACAAATGAATCTTCTTTGAAGAAATACAAGAAACTCGTTGAGGAATTATCTGCGAAGATACCAAAGTTAAAATGGAGACATATATCAAGAAAATATAACCGTCTCGCAGATGCTTTTGCATTTATTCCAAGCATGATCGACATAGTATTAAGGAATACAATATAAAGTTTCTTTCTTAATCATTAAACTTTGTATATAAGACATCAGCTTAATCATATGAATGATATTGTGATTATGTATGGGTATGAGTTGAGGATTTCATCCTAGGAAATAATGTTTTTACATGTGTATTAAGGAAGTAAGTTCATGATATGTGTTGTGAACCTAAAAGGAAATTGCCAGGCGTTATTGGGGTTGTTCTTCATTTCATATCTTATGAACGACCAATATGTGTGATTAGTATAACCACTTATGACTTATTTATGTTCTTGATATAACTATTCACATGAGGCCTGACTTATGTATTGGTATGACTTCTATTAGTGAAACCGATCTTAAGTAATCACCTGGGGTATGATCGGGTTTGTGTGTGTTTGACCAAATTTGGGAGAGGGGAACCGATCCTAGTAAGAGGTGCAGTACATCAAAAGGGGAACCGATCCTTGTATGAGGTGCAACAAGGTTTATATAAGAAAGGGGAACCGATCCTATGAACATATGTAACATGTTTTTAGGCAAATTAAGGGGAACCGATCCTATGGACATGTGCAACACATACAAGTTAGATACCATATATATGTGTGGAACCGATCCTAGTACCTAGTCAGCCGAATCTTTGGTAAGCTAGTGTGACTATATACAGTACTCACATGGAGGTAGAACCGAAACTTGTTTTGGTAGAACCGTTACACCCTTGACTTGTGATTGAGTGTTACTTGATCAATCACATAGTTCTTGAAAGTCAGATGAACCAATTCTAAACTTGTTTGGAAGTGTGGTAAATCAATTTCAAGTGAGTACGTATGAAAAAGGACTTACAAGAGGAAAGATGTCGACACACTTTGAACACGCGCATTAATGTGTATCTTTTATTGTTCAAAGATATTCCTTAATAACCAAGAAGGAAGTAAATCCCAAGATCGAATTTAAATAAGTTAAGAATCTTTTAATTAAGGTTTTTAATTATATATGAAAAATAAGAATTAGTAATGTGCATTTACTGGTTAAAGATTTTCCAAGGAGATTTTGATCATAAATTTGGACAATGCATTCTTAGGAATTATGAAAACCGAATTTGGAATAATATTGAATATCTTTAGAATATTTTCGGTTTTAGAAATTCCTTGGTGTCCAAACTTCCTTGCCTATAAATACTTTGAGTTTGCATTTCTAGCAAACTAATCCTTCGTGACAGTAAACTTCCTCTGTTGTACTGTTACTGGTGAAGCTGCATATTCGGAGAGGAGAGTAACCTAATTAGGAGAAATCTCTTACGGCCGCTCAGTTTAAAGTCTTCTTTGGGATTGAGAATCACTAGTGTGTACCGTTGGTGGGAAACTAGATGATTGCGGTTTATCTTTATTTTTCATATTGATTTGATTGACTAACGGTGGCTGAACTTTGATTGCACCTAGTTTGTTTATGCTTGAGAATCTTCTCTTCTGATATAAGGTCCCTCAAAATAGTTCAAGGTTTCGACAAGGATCTTTAGACTGTTGTTAGATCTAAAGACGATCTTGTGATAATCCATTGTTAACATACTCTGTTCTGTGTGTGATTGATCACAAGAGATTCAAGTATTTGTGTGCAGGTGTTTATTGAAGATCTAAGAAGATTTGAAGACAAAGAAGAGATAGAAGATTTATAACTTGGTTTTATAATCTTTGGTGTGTACAATACTTGTTTCGGTAATAGAGGATCCAACTATAATCGATTTATCCTTGTGGTATTTTGATAGAATAGTTGAGAAGATCGGCATTAATACATTTTCTTGGGATTAAAGGTATTGATAGCAAAATCTTAACGATTACCTTTTGGTGATTGAACATAAGATAGATCTTGGAACCTGGCAAAGGAGTTTATGTTAAGATAAATAGAAGAGCCTTTGTGCAACTCACATCACTTGATTAAAGAGATATGATACCAAACATATTTGTTATTCCTTTACTGTTTGGAATACGAACCAAAGGAATTGGTCCAAGTACGTGACTTGTTTACAGGTTGGAGGGTGGGAATACAGACGGAACTAGGTGAACTATAGGTTTAGTTACTTGGTCTCAACTATACGAAGTTGGTTTATTTTGTATAGCGGCTTAATCCTGAGAGTATTCAATTCTGGACTAGGTCCCAGAGTTTTTCTGCATTTGAAGTTTCCTCGTTAACAAAATCTTGCTGTGTCATTTACTTTATATTTCCGCATTAAATTTTTTTTATTATAATTAAAGTAAATTGCACAAACGTTAATTCATATTTACTTGATATGTAATCCTATTGAGTTTGGTTAAGTATGAACCTTTGTATCAAGTAAACACACTTCGTTGTTGTATTATCTCGATCTCGTATCCATAGACAATCACACGAAGTGTGAACCGATTTGTTGTATTGTCTCAACTCAGTCTATAGACAATCACTTTCAGAGAAAGGACTTATAGGAAGGAAAAGTTATATCTTGAGGTATATTTGGGTCCCCTCGCCTTTTCAGATATTAATTATTTTCCTTTATCTAATTGATAGGAAATAACTGCTGAGATCAGGCATGAGAGACTACCTAAATTCTGTTTGTTCAGTGGTCTTATTGGCCATCTAATGAAAATATGTCCAAAGGTGCATCAACTTAAGGATAAAGTTCATCAAGATTTTCCTTCAGAACTTCAGCAACAAGCTTATGATCTCATAGTTCCAAAATATCAGAGATCAATAAATGCCTCGGCAAAGAATTATGTTAATAATATTAAGGAAGTTGGAGAAGAGATTGATCAAGAAGATGAAATAACTGAATGCTTGGTAAACCGAAGTTCAGGGACAACGAAGATTACAGGTATGATGAGTCATCTTTACAAATCATCAATGACGGGGAAATTGAAATCCACATCAGAAGTTAAACCGTCTCTCAATATTGGAGATAACTTGCAAAAGCGGTTACCTGGTCGTGAAGTCATGCTAAACCAGAAAAACTTTATGGTTACAGAGCAGTTAAGCAACAAATCAAAAGTATCCAATCAGGACTTCTGTTCGACTTCATCTTTAACTTATCCAAATACATCAGTTAAGGAACTTTCAGTTTCTTCTCATCGAGGAAAATATTCTTTACCACTAGCTACTTCTATCCCCACTTTACAACACTTGAACACTTGGTTAAATGAAAATATATTGATGCTCAACAACAACAAGATTCATCCCAACTCAATTATAATAATTCACATTCATTCCAAGTAGCAGAATCCTTTCAATTTGTTACTAAAAAGCTAAAGTCCTCATCAACTGAAGTTTCCAGTAAATCTATCAATGAGAATCTTCATCAACTTTTATCCAGGTAGAACCATAAACTACAGAATAGTGACAGTGGAAGGGTTCTATGGAATCCCAGATAATTAACCAAGATTACCAGGAAACGTGGATGGAAATCGATGGCTAGAGAACGTCGCATTTCCACTATTTAGGAACCAACTACCAGCAGAGATTCAGGTAGCATTAGACAAATGCAGGAAAAACCATGTTTCAATTCTAGAACCATACAACCAGATATGGATACAAGAATCGAGGAGGATTCAGATAATCAGTGGGCGGTGGCAGCTAGCCCTAATTGTCCGTACGGTCTATGTTAGTGTATGCATGGAATTGTTGGGGGTTAGGGAATAACCCAACAATTCAAATCTTGCAATCATTCCTTAGAAGTACAAAACGGAGTATTGTATTTCTATCGGAAACTAAATTATCTGAAGTAGCTTCTTGTCCAATTCTTCGTATACCTGGGTATTCTCATCATTGTATTGTACCTGTAATAGGGCGTAGTGGTGGACTTTTTCTTCTTTAGTAGGATGATGTTCAATCTGAAGTTCTCTCATCTTCTAAAAACTTAATACACCTTAAAGTGAAACAGAATGGTGCATTTAGGAGTTGGAATCTGTTGTGCGTATGTGGTCCTCCAAATAGATTGGATATAGGAAACTTCTGGCAGAGTCTCTCAATTTATTATCAACATTTAGAAGGCCTTAAATGCTACATTGGGGATTTTAATGCAATTTCATCAGTAAGAGAAAAGTTCGTAGGTGATCAATCTTTGAATGGCACAATAACTCATTTCAATAACTTCATTAGATACAATCATCTCCTAGATTTGGGTTTCTCTGGTCCGTCTTATACTTGGTCAAATGAGAGACAATTTCAGGGTTTAATCAGGCAACACCTAGACAGGTTTATAGCTTCTCCAGATTGGTGCTTGGTGTTTGAAAGCTCAGGTGTGTTGCATCTTCCAAGAATATCAAGTGATCACTCTCCAATTTTACTCAACACTTGTAGAAATATCCCACGGAATCCTCCCTGAAAAAGTGAGGGTACCCAAATATACCTCAAGCTAAAACTTTTCCTTCCTATAAGTCCTTTATCCGAAAGTGATTGTCTATGGAATGAGTCGAGACAATGCAACTAATCGTTTCACACTTCGTTTGATTGTTTATGGATACAAGATCGAGACAATACAACAACGAAGTATGTTTACTTGATACAAAGGTTCGGACTTAACCAAACATAATAGGATTCACATATCAAGTAAATAGGAATTAACGTTTGTGTAATTTACTTTAATTATAATAAAAAAATTATAATGCGGAAATATAAAGTAAATGACACAACAAGATTTTGTTAATGAGGAAACCAAAAATGCAGAAAAACCCTGGGACCTTATCCAGAATTGAATACTCTCAAGATTAAGCCGCTATACAAAATAAACCAATTTCGTATAGTTGAGACCAAGCAACTAAACCTATAGTTCACCTAGTTCCGTTTGTATTCCCATACCTCCAACTTGTAAACAAGTCACGTACATGGACCAATTCCTTTGGTTCATATTCCAAATAGTAAAGGAACAACAAATCTGTTTGGTATCAACTCTCTTCAACCAAGTGATACGAGTTACGCAAAGGTTCCCTTGTTTATCTTAACATAAACTCCTTTTCCAGGTTCCAAGATCTATCTTATGTTCAATCTCCAAAAGGCAATCGGTAAGATTAAGCCAATCAACACTCTTAATCCAAAGAACTGTGTTGATGCTGATCTCCTCAATTAATCAATCCAATCTACCAAAAGGATAAATCGATTATTAATTGGATCCTCTATTACCCAAATAAGTATTGTGCACATCAAAGATTATAAAACCAAGTCAGAAATCTTCTATCTCTTCTTTGTCTTCAAATCTTCTTAGATCTTCAATAAACACCTGCACACAACTACTTGAATCTCTTGTTATCAATCACACACAGAACGGAGTCTGTTAACAATGGATTATCACAAGATCGTCTTTAGATCTAACAACAGTCTAAAGATCCCTTTCGAAACCTTGAAGTAGTTTGAGTGAATCTTATATTAGAAGAGAAGATTCTCAAGCATAAACAAACTAGGTGCAGTCAAAGTTCAACCACCATTAGTCAATCAAATCAATATGAAAACTAAAGATAAACCGCAATACCTAGTTTCCCACCAACGGGTCGCGCTAGAGCTTCTCAATCCCATTGAAGACTTTAAATTGAGCGGCCGTAAGAGATTTCACCTAATTAGATTACTCCCATCTCCGATAGGCGGGTTCACCAGTAACAGTACAATAGAGGAAGTTTACTGTCACGAAGGATTAGTTTGCTAGAAATGCAAACTCAAGGTATTTATAGACAAGGAAGTTTGGACACCAAGGAATTTCCAAAACCGAAAATATTCTCAAGATATTTTTTCCATAATAACCAAATTCGGTTTTCATAATTCCTGTGAATGCACTGTCCAAATATAATGATCGAAATCTCCTTGGAAAATATTTAACTAGCAAATGCACATTACTAATTCTTATTTTCGATATATAATTAAAAATCTTAGTTAAAATATTCTTAACTTATTTAAATCTGACCTTGGGATTTACTTCCTTCTTAGTCGTTAAGGAATATCTTTGAACAATAAAAAAATACACATTAATACGCATGTTCAAAGTGTGTCGACATCTTACAATTGCAAGTCCTTTTTCATACTTACTCACTTGAAATCGATTTACCACACTTCCAGACAAGTTTAGAATTGGTTCATCTGACTTTCAAGAACTATGTGATTGATCAAGTAACACTCAATCATAAACCATGGGTTTAACGTTTCTACCAAAACAAGTTTTAGTTTTACCTCCATGTGAGTACTGTGCATAGTTACACTAGCTTACCAAATATACGGCTAAATAGGTACTAGAATCGGTTCCCCACATATATCTGGTATATAACTTGTATGATCTGCACATGTCCATAGGATCGGTTCCCCCTTGCCTAAAATCGTGTTGCATATTTTCATAGGATCGATTATCCTTTCTTCAACAAACCTTGCTGCACCTCATACAAGGATCGGTTCCCCCTTGTGATGTACTGCACCTCTTCATAGGATCGGTTCCCTTTTCCCAAAGTTGGTCAGACACTCACAAACCCGATCATACCCCAGGTGATTACTTAACATCGGTTTCACTAATAAAAGTCATACCAATACATAAGTCAGGCCTCATGTGAATAGATTTCCCAAGAACACAAACAAGTCATGAGCGGTTATATTAATCACACATATTGGTCGTTCGTAAAATTTGCAATGAAGAACAGACCCAATAACGCCTGGAGATTTCCTTTTCGGTTTACAACATATATCATGAACTTACTTCCTTAGAACACATGTAAACATTGTTCCCTAGGATGAAACCCTCACCTCATACCCATACATAATCACAATAGCATTCATACGATTATGTCGATGTCTCATATACAAAGTTTCATGGTTAAGCAAGAAACTTCATATTGTATTCCTTAATACTATGTCTATCTTGAGTGTTCATGCTTCGTAGTTTTATGTTTTCAATATGCACGACTTGAAAGATACGTTAGGGAATGAAACAGTTCAAGTCAAATATCACTAACCTCAAGTGGAAGGATGTTGTTGTGGTTGTAGCTCTGTACTTCTTCACTTCTTCAAGTCTTCGCAATACTTGTAATGTCTCACCCTAATACTTTCAGGCTAAACTATACAAAGTTGACTCTAGTACATTTAAATCAAGCGACTCTTAAATGAGTTTTGGATCACCAAAATATGACAACCAAACTTGACATTCCAATACTTGGTGGGTTCAACTGAGCTATGCTCTAAAACTCACTCATATAATTTTGAAGATTATTGGTGTTCTCATCCGGATTTTCTTAAGGTGGTTTTAGAATCTTGGAAAATAAATTTATCTGGAGATTTAATTGGAAAGTTGGCATCTTTGGGTGGTTTTCTACAAAGTTGGAGCAAGAACAAAATTGACTGCATCAAAAATTCCGTCAGCAAATTAAAGAGAAAGTTACTTTATCTTCAAGGACTCAATCCAACTGTGGCAACGTTGCAATAAGAGAAGATCACTTCAGATCTGTTGAATGAATACATAATAATGGAAGATACATACTGGGAACAAAGAATGAAACAAACTTGGCTGAAAACAGGTGATAAAAATTCTAAACAATTTCATTTGTCGGTACAACAAATAAGAAAGAAAAATAATATCTCTAGTATACAAGCAGACAATGCACAATGGCTAACAATTCCGAGTGCTATAACTGAAGAGTTAATATCCTTTTTCAAAAACCCATTTCAAGAAGATTCAAGTATCCTTCCTCCTTCTGACTTACAAGAACCTTCTTTTGTTCTGGATGAAACTGTAAATAATATTATAACAGGTTCCTTCATCTGAAGATATATGGAAGATAGTTAAAAACATGAACTCATTTGGTTCACCTGGTCCAGACGGCTTCCCAGTAATCTTCTACAAGAAATGATGGTCCATAGTGGGAGAAGAACGATAAAATTCATTCAAGAAATTTTTAACACAGGAGTTCTGCCAAGTAAGTTAAATTATACACATATTAGCTTAATCCCTAAAGTTCAAACTCCTACCACTGTATTGGAGTTTAGACCAATTTCTTTATGCAATGTTTTGTACAAGTTTGTTAGAAAACTCATTGCTATTAGAATAAATCCTTATTTGGATAAGTTTATCTCTTGGCATCAAAATACTTTTGTAAAAAATAGATAAATCACAGATAACATTGTTATTGTAAAAGAAAATTTTCACTCATGCATAAATCAAAGTCGAAACAGGGATACTTTGCACTAAAACTAGATATGTCAAAGGCGTATGATCAAGTTTCTTGGTTTTTTCTTTGTCTCATGCTTCATCAAATGGGTATTCGAGCTCATTCACATAATCTGATAATGAGTTGTGTCACTACTTCTACTTTTTCTATCATTTTGAATGGTGCTCATTATGGGAACTTTAAAAGTGGAAGAGGACTGCGTCAAGGTTGTCCGTTATCTCCATCTTTATTCATAATCTGTTCTCAAGATTTGTCTCTTCTCATGGAAAAATTTGAAGATTTGAATCTATATAGTGGGTATCAATCTAACAATAGAGGACCTTCTATTAGTCATCTCATGTTTGCTGATGACTTATTTTTCTTTGGGAAAAACTCGGAGATGAATGTCAATCAACTGAAGCAAATTCTAAATTCTTACTCTTCTTTCTCAGGTCAGACTATAAACTACTCCAAATCATCAATTCATTTCAATAATGGATGTTCTAATTTTCACAAATGGAGAACTATACAGAAATTTGGAGTCAGAGAAATGGAAGTAAGTGAAAAATACTTAGGATCTTATCCACTGAAATCTGACTACAACATTGAAACTCATGAACCATTGATTTCAAAGTTTGATAGTAAACTTGCAGGCTACAAATATTTCTTTGTTATTCAACAGGGAGAACCGTTTTATCAAAGAATGTTCTTTTGGCAATTTGATGGGCTGTCGTAGGCTCAACAAATCAATAATCTTATTTCCACACAATTAACTGGTAATATAATGGAAGTAAGGATCGTTCCCACGAAGAGCAGTGAGTTTTAGTTGTCAAAGTGTCACAAAGGGGGGTTTTGTTTTAGATTGTAAACAAAATAAATAATCAAAGCAAATAAAATTGTATTGTAATCAATAGAGAGATATATGATCGATGAATCCTTCTTCATATATAAACCATCAATGATTTAATATATTCATCTATTCGTCATTAATCATAGATTATCACCAACCGTAGAATAACAAGTACGCTTAGCTATTCCCAAAATTCCTTATATCACTGGATAACATGTATGCTTAGTTACCACCTTGAGGTACGCTTACAAGATGTAATTCATCGAATGCTTTAGGGTTTGTGAATTTAGGTTTGATCCTAATAGTTAAACTCAGTACGCTCGGTCTACTTGTTAGGGTTGTGTTTACACGCAATCGCTTTACAGAATCCCTCTGCAAGGTTTCACGTTCTCTACTTGTGTAAGGAATTAATCATAAATTACGGATATCCTAACCCTTACTAGCATTAGATTAGATAAACAAATATATTTAGTTGGCCACCTAAATAATCTATCAACTAATCATAAGTATTTTAATAGTAAACACAAACGATAATCATATGAAGAAATCAAAATAGATTCATATATTAAATCAAATCAAGTTTACAACTTAGAATTCATCCTCAATCAATAGGTGTTTATCTACTCATGGATATAGAAACATCCATGATATACATATGAGAAAAGTAAAGAGATAACGTTATGATTGATAATCGCTCCGTGTGATGTTTCTCCTTTCCAAATCTTACAATTTCGTGACCTAATGAGATGATATGTTTTACATAACCTAATACCTTTTTTATAGGTTTACATTACTTGGTCTTCACGTATTTAGTTTGGATAAAAAACCCAACATAAAATAACGAAATAACGTTCCCAAACGTGCCCTTAAGCCTTCCAAGGAGTTTATACACGTTTCCCATTTGCTAAGTTCGCAAACCCAGTCCGCAAACTTCAAATTCCAGCAGATATTTTCGGAAATACGTCTGTGAACCCCGTCCGCAAACCCAGTTCGCGGACTGCACTATCTTCAGTTTTCAATGGAAACTGTTTTGGCCACAACTTCTTCATCCGAACTCGGAATGACCTCATTATTTTTGCATTATTTTTAGCTTTAAATTATATTCAATATGGTGATGAGAAATTCTTAATTTGAATGAGTTAAGATCGGTATTTGTCCCTTCTCTTGACAAATAAGAGAAAACAAGAGTAATAGAACGAATACATGCAAGAATAATAGCTAAAACAAGTATGGAATTGACACTAAAATCATATGAATTATGCACTTATCACGATTCCTATCTATTCAATGGGTACCAGAAAACTGTCAAAGGGTGTGATCAATCATATATCTCATATTAAATATGCTTTCTGGTAGGGACATGATATTTACACAAGAAAATCTCATTTCATTAATTGGGATAAAATGGCATGAGCAGAGGAAGATGGGGGTCTCGGTCTGAGAAACATGGAACAAGTGAATATTTCATTAGTCTCTAAATTAGTTTGGAGATTCTTAATGACTGCTGACGTTGCTTGGGTGAATTGTATAAACCAAATATCTTCATTCCGTTTCTTTCTGGGATTTTGAACCAAAACCGGGAGATTCAAAGACATGGAAGGATATGTTGTCAATAAAAGACATTTTTACAAATATTATTGCTGGTTCATTGGGTCTGATAATTCAATACATATATGGAATGATCCGTGGGTTCCAAATATTTAGGGATTTATACCAACAAGATCGGATCAGTCAAACTTTCAAGTAGAAGTTGTTTCAGACTTGTTCATCCAAGGTCAGAGAATTTGGAATTTCGAGTTATTGTCGCAGTTATTTACGGCAGAGCAGGTGGCAACAATTTCTAGTATCTATATTCCGCAGGATAAATCGATTGAAAATAAATTTGTTTGGCTAAAAACTAAGTCTGGAGTCTTCACTGCAAAATCGTGCTACAAAGTTCTTGCAGATAATGTAGCAACAACATCAAAAATTTCCTCTTTTCCGTGGAAACAATTTTAGAAAAAAGATGAAAACTCTGCCAAAAATTCGTACTTTTATATGGAAGCACCTGCACAATGGCTTAGTGGTTTATGGGAACTTATCAAAGTTTAACATGCATATTCAGAATGTCTGTTTGCTTTATAACTCTGGAGAGGAGACTGTGCATCATCTGCTATTCTCTTGTCAATTCTCCAGTGAAGTCTTTCAAGCTAGTCCTCTTCATATGGATATTTCAGTGGGAAATACGCCGATGGATATTGTACAACATTGGTTAGGCCAATCTGATCAGGGAAGTATGCTGAATCTAGGTTCATGCATCTTGTGGAATATATGGAAAACTAGGAATGATAAAATTTTCAACAATGTGCAACCATCAGTTCCTCTCTGCATTCATAAAGCTATGCAAGATTTTAAGAACTTTGATTTACACTATGCACTAAATTATTATTCTTCAGGTCACATTCAAAAGCAGAATGTAATCCAGTAGCAAGCTCCTCCTCAATATCACATCAAAATCAATGTTGATGCGGCTTACTCATATGGAAAAGGTGCGGCAGCGGCTGTAGCAACAGACTCTTCTAGTAGGCATTTGGGCAGTGGAGCTATCTGTTTCGACTTTTTCTCCTCAATGGTTGCAGAGGCTAAAGCGTATGGTCTTGGTACTCAATTGGCGATAAAAATTCAAGGCTATAAAATCATCATTGAAGGGGATGTTGAGGACATTCCAAAAGATATTATAGGAAACACGAATGAAATTCCGTGGAGTATTCATTCCACTATTCTCTCTATACGAGATCGCGTCAAGGATTTTAGTGAAATTAGTTTCACAACAGTTCCTAGAGACGCAAATTCAATTGCTCATGAATTAGTTCAATTTGCAATTTCAAATTTTCAAAACAGATGGTGGGTTCATGATGAACCTCCTTATTGTATTATGCAACGTCTCAATTCACTTGAGGATTAATACAAATTAATATCTATTTCCTTCAAAAAAAAAAAAAAAAAAATTCCAAAGCATCTAATGTGACAAAATTATAGATTGGTGTAAGAGGACACATCCATATACCGTTATAAGTTTCTGCATATATGAGACACGCAACACGACATACAAAACAGAAGTTCAATGGAACACTATCTGATATGGCCGGTTTTACTGTGCAGTGTATAATTAATAAGACAACAGACTTACTAATTTTTCTATTAATCTCGTGTATCCTACTCGTCCCGTCCGATGTGAGAACTTGGATTGTGATATTGCCTCTTTTCGCTTATCCGAATTTTCCTTACAGAGGAAATAAAAATAATTTCATTAATATGCTAGGATAGACAATAAGAACGAAACACAAATTAGAAAAAGTAATGTGTATTCCATACCTTAAATTTGGCAATTTTACATGAACAAGGAACTTGTCCCATCTTTCTTGGTCCACTACCGTTTTGTACTTTTTGGGGACATTTCTTAGTTTGTCCAGTCTTTCCTCAAAGGGTTTTACATGATTGTTGTACAATTTCCTTCTGAAGTCCCGCAGTTGAACATGTAGACGCTTCATGACCACTCCCTTCATCCACTGGGGCACCTCAAAATGAAGCTGCAATAACATCTAATGTATGTTAAAATCACAGACTCACAGTTAGACAACAAAAATGATGAATTAATAGCCATAGATGTATACCAGAAGTTCATACCACATATTTTCTTTTGTTGTTGGAGGGACTTCCTTCCAACTTAAATATTGTATGCCAACCATATTACAGGCCAAATAGCCTAGGTAACTACTGAATTCAATTCTATTACCACCAGTAGGTCGGAACATAGTGTCAAAATACATATCCCGTTTTTTGGCATTAGATTTCTTGAAGTCTTTATTCAACTTGAACATTCTTGTCATTCCCCTCTCTTTTTTAATCTTTTCTGTAGATCTTCTTCTTGTGGTCGCTTTTCGCTTATGGAGATTTTTCCAATTCTATTTCTTCTACCACTTCGAGATCATTTTCAGAATCATCTGACATCGGAAATAACGGAAGCAACATATGAAACCATGTGATGTTTAAGTAAAAACAAGTAAGTACAAGATTTCGAATATTACCAGTTTCTTCTTCATATCCACAAGTGGCTATAAAATTTTCACCATCTTCGTCATCTGATTGTGCAATGTCATGATTCTCATCTAACCCTATTGTGTCTTCATCAGAATCCCCCTCATTATCTGGTTCCATCCATTGGTCATACTATGGGGATATGTCGTAATCACCATCTTCTCCCATGGCATAAACTGTAGGTACGTGCATCTCAGTTAGGAATTTGAGCTTATTTTGGAAAATATTAGCTAAACCTAACAGGATAGGCAACATGTGTTACACCTATTTTCTATTATATGAAAAGAAAATAAACATGAACTCATTGATGCATGTAAATTGAGGCTAAAATATCATTGCAACACACAAAATCTCCTCGTGATTATTGTGTTATCCACAAAGCAAAAGGTACCATTTAAACGAATCTATACAGCTTTTTGTTATAAAAGCCAAGAGCACTAAAGCACCACATAATGATTATCCATTTTTATCTTGAAGATGATAGTTAAATTAGCCAACCAGCAACATGGTATTATCAAAAGTGGAAAATTATAATGAAGACGTTACAGGCTCGCCAAGTAACAGAGACTCAAATGATTAAATCTTGAGAAGCCTTGTATATATATATGATTGACACAACATTGTCGATCAAAGTAAAGTTATTAACTCTTAATCAAAATTCAACCCAAACAATAACAAAAACCCTAGAAAAAAATTAGCATCGGTAAGGTTTTTATTTATTTTGTAAAACCTAACTAAGTAACATGAAACAAAGATCCTTACCTAAATATTAAAATAGTTAATGCATGTAACTTAAGCCTAAAACATTATTGTTGTAACAAAATGAAATCACATCTCATCGTACAACCCGTGATTATCATTAACTTGTTATTTGATACAGCCGAATAAAAACCCTAATTAACTAGTAAACCTATAAGATCTAACATATGATTCTATGAGATCAAACAAAAAATATAACATAAATTTAATATTCATTCGATAATGGGTTGTAGAAATATTACCAGCAATAATGATCGAGTTTAAAGAGGTAGATTCCTTGTAAGGATTAGAGATAGTAATAGAATAAAAACCCTAATCATGCTTTAACTAGTAAACCTATAAGAAGTAATAGAATAAAAACCCTAATCATGCTTTAACTAGTAAACCTATAAGATCTAACATCAATTTAATATTCGTTCGATAATGGGTTGTAGAAATAATACCAACAACAATGATCAAATCTGAAGAGGTAGGTTACTTGTAAAGATTAGAGATAGTAATAGAATTATGATTTCATAAGAGAATGAATCTAGTAATAAAAACTGAACGTGGAAGAAAGTAGATCGAACTCATCTTTCTTTTTCTTTTTGGAATTTAACCAAACCATCAGGCGGGAATTGATTTTCCTTTTGAAATCATCCCGCCCAGTAAAATTCATTTTCATCACCCGCCAAACAAAAGATTTTTGGTGTTTTTCTTTTTTTATTTCCAAATTTTTTATGTGTAACCAATATGGTTAGTTTCCTTATTTTATGAGAGAATATATCGTAGACAGTTGTTGATGGTGGATTTTCAACAAGGGTCAAATCCGTAAAATCATGATACTGCATGTTTCTGATACGGCTTCAGGCATGTGACGATTCATATTTTATGAAGCCGTGATGAACATGTCTTTCGAAAATCCTCCACCAGCTGAGCGTTCGATCCCTGGCATTTCATTGTGCACTCTATGTAGAATAATAGAATTGGACAGTCCTCCTACATAATTGTTTGTTGAGTGGGCTTAACACATTCAGGACGTCGGTGATACTCACTGTTCCCTGACTGCATGAGAGAAACTACCCTCTACATATAAGAATGATTGGGCAGCTCTCCGTATGATTGAGAGCAACATCGCCTTCAGGACAGTGACACTCACTGATCCTGAATATGTAGAGCTTATGTGTATAGACTCGGGTGTTCTGCGTAGTTTCTGAAAGCACCCTCAGGATTAGCCGTCTCCTGACTATGCACATAAATTAATTCTCCTGTGACATTCACCACTGAATTCCCAGAATGATCTATTATTGCTCTTATTCCATGGTCGAATCCACGGCCTGATCCCATGGAATGGCAATAACAATTGCTCCTATTCCATGGTCGAATCCACGGCCTGATCCCATGGAATGGAAACAACAATTGCTCTAATTCCTTGATCGAATCTATGACTTGATCTCATGGAATGGCAATAACAATTTATATTATATCATTACTCCAATTTCATGATCGAATTCACTGCTAATCTCATGGAATGGTAAAAGATAATTTTATTACTCTGATTCTATGGTCAAATCCACGATCCCATAGAATGGTAATGACTATTTTATTATTCCAAATTCATGGTCGAATCCACCTCTGATACTATGAATTGATAATAAATAACTACCCAATTTTATTGTTCAATTTCATGAATTATTCTACACTGAATTTCATGGATTAACAATAAATACTCAACAACCGGGCATCTGGACCATCCCTGAGTAAGCCCCATGAAAAATGGTGTAAGTGTATTCGACAATGATGCACGACTGAGCACCTAAATGCACGAACGAGCATCCAAAAACATGAATAGATGAGGAATCCTACGCAAAACAGGAGAAAACAACAAATATTAATAAAATAATAAGGAGCGTACAGGGTCTGGACCACCGGCCGGCCGGCCATGCCCTAGCCGTGGATGGTCCCCCCTGCTCCTTCCATTATTTTTCCCTATTTTGTTATTTTCATGAACTCGTGAAAAGCTTCTTGATTTTAGCAACTTTCCTTGTTTTTGCAAAATTCATGAATTCTCCATAACTTCATGGATTCATGAAATAATAATATTATAAAATAAGGAAAGGTGTGCAGGACCGGGCAACATGGCCGGCCGGCCATGCCCCAGGTGTGGACGGTCCCACACCTTACAATCCTTAGCCTATTATAATAATCATTCCCAAATTTCATGAAACACCTGGGTTTCAACAACATTCATGGAATCTCCATAACTTCATGGATTCATGAAATAATATTATAAAATAGGAAAAGGAGTACGGGACCGGGAAACATAGCCGTCCGGCCATGCCTTAGTTGTGGCTAGTCCCACACCTCATAATCCCTAGCTTTTATAATTATTATTATTCCCTAATCTCATGAAACTCCTCTGTTTCAACAAAAACTCATGGATTCTCCATAACATCACAGATTCATGAAAAATAATATTATAAAATAGGGAAATGAGTGCGCGACCGGGAAACATAGCCGGCCGGCCATGCCCTAGCCATGGCCGGTCCCACACACTGCAATCCCTAGTCTTTTATAATTCTTATTTTCCTCGAATTCATGAAGCTTCTTGGTTTGAGAAAAAATCATGATTTCTTTATAACCTCTCGAATATTGCTCAAATCATGAAAATTCAAAAGCCAACATGGTTACATAACCGGCTAGCCTCTCACGACAATTTTGGATATTAAAATACTCTTATTTTAATATTTACAAAATATTGATTAATGGAGCATACATACTCATTCCAACAAAAATCAAGAATTTCAGTCAAGATGAAACTCTTCTGAAAATTCACAATGCTGCTCGAACGCACATTAGAAAATACTGAAACTCTCAGTATGGAGACACGGACACCATGGTAACACATGCATACCTCGATGACCGACCAGAGTCATTCCTAGGGCTTGCACAAAGCCGGTCCCACATGTTTTCATAATTCTGACCTAATTCGCTCAATTGCATATATTGGGCCCAAACTCTCTCCAACCAACCTGGGGATTGCTCAAATGACCAATAATTGGTCATGTGACCACCAAGATCCGGTCCCATGCTCTCTTGGTCGGTCCCCAATCTTTCATACTTAGGTTTTGCCTAATGTTGAACCCAACAGTAATTCAATAAATGCTGAAACCGACACTTAATCATCATTCCTTCACCAACTCTCCAACTGAGAACCCTGGTGTATTCTCATTCGAGCAATTGGGCATCACATAGACGTCCACAAGATAATGTGATCGGTCCCTCCTTTGCTCATGACCTATTTTCAGCAATTCGTCAACTAATGCGTAATTCATCAAAAATTTGGGTTTTCGAACAAACGCTCAACAAATCATTATTCTGAGCAAGTTCAAACACTAATAAATTTATATTGATTCATCAACTAGCATCTAAATTAATCATATAATATTTGGTAGTCTACCAATATTTTAATATTTTATTGGTCACGTCACCAATAAATATTTCGTCGAATTGAGCAACATTTGCTCAAATATTGATCTGGCTATCAATATTTAGTAACTTATCAGTAATTTTTTGAATTTAGCAATACTTGCTCAATTGCACATCAAATTATCGATTTTGTCGAATTGAGCAATACTTGCTCAGTTGCTATCCCAACTGTCAATATTCGGTAACTTATCAGTATTTCGTCGAATTGAGCAATACTTGCTCAGTTGCTCGAATAATCCACATATATTCAACAACTCGTTGAATTTACAATATTTTCTCAAACGAGCAACGTTAACATTCATGAATCATTGAGCATTTGCCAAACATGCTCGATTCAACAAAACCTAGGATCATTGCCTAATCAGTCAAAAACTGACGAACTAAATACACATCTGTCATGCAGACTCCACGATTCGTGAGACATCAATCACGTTAAATTGGGGATAACAACTAGGGTTTTGGTCTGGTGGCCTACAGCACGTGGATTCACCCACGATGAGAAATATGCGTAAGTTGTGCCAATGGTTGAAGGAGTTAGCAAAGTAGTGGGTGCACGATCTGTCAAGTCTCCACACGACATGGAACTGACTTTACCACGATCTTCCATTTTCCCACTCTTGCACTCATGAAACCGTCACAGTTACATGGATCAAGGTGTTTACAACTCTGATAATATAAATAAGTTTCTGAATCCATGATTGGGACAACGTTTTTGGTCTACACAAATTTTTTCGAGTAACTACTCTCAAGAATTCATCAATCCATCAGAACTTATTCGAACTCAACAGTTCACCAATTATTGCAGAAACCTTCAACACATCCACAATCCTTGACCATCACTGATCCCACACAATTCTCAGCTTCCCTCCTACAGATCAACCCATCTCCCTCTTTGCGACCGAATTGACTCTGAAACGGCCATTGACTTGGTTTAGGCCGGAGTCCTATAGATTGATCTCTCGAATCTAAGCACTCCCTTTGCAGTGCATCTGTGTGAGGTTAAGCAGTTTGCTTGGTTGAGGAGTCTCGACAACACGCTCGACTCTTCGCTTTCCTAAAAAACCAGTGAACCGTTTTTCCCCATCTGGAAGTGTCATCGATACGTGTTTGTGCAGTATGACTTCAATGCTCCTTGGTTCTTCAAAGGGTTTTCCGAGATTCAGGGGCTCCAAAAACTACAAGATGAAGTCCCTTCTGCAGACTGTGTTACTCGCCAGGAAGAGAAGATTGAAAGGTCGTCTAACGAGTTGAAGCTGGAATAGGCTGTACTTCAGAAAATGAAATCCGCTCTTTCACAGAGAGATGAGTTTTTATTGAAGGACTTTCCTTGAAGGATTCCCGCAAACTTAGATTTTCTTGTTTTTCTTTGAGTGATAGTGAGGATTTCCTTTTACATTTTGACTTCGGGTTTTGAATTAACAGGTAATTGAATTGGTTTATTTTGAGATAGTTTTGTGAATCGAATTTTCTGAAAAGTGATTATCTTAAATGGAATTTGTATCTTAATCATGAATGATTGCACATATCATATGAAATTGCAAATGTTGTATAGAAGGGAATCATGAAAGGAAACAGACATGGCGTTTGATTATTGAGCCTCTTTTTCCACGTGCGGGATGCTCAGTCCCCAGTGAATTCTAAGATTATATTTTCGTAAGATTGTTGGATGTAACTTACTTGATTTCGAGACCTCACTTGTGTAAAACCTAAGTAGCTCCTCCAAGGAAGCCATCCACATCGATTCTTCAGAGAAGGGAAACTATCCTTCTGAACCAATCTTCTCCTGAACAATGCGCTTCAAAGCGTTGCGTTCACTGGTAGGATGGTGAAGGAACCGGTGGAAGTGACAATACCTCGGGTCCATTACTTCTTGATCAGTGGGTGGACGCCATACTGGAGGTAGCTCCACCTCTCCATTTTGCACCCACGCCTCCAGTAACTCCAAAATCCTCTTCATTGGGAGAGGGAAATGCAGGTATTTCGAATCGATCTTTTCTTGCGTTAGTGGGCGTTGTGATGTCTCTGCATGGACCTCATGTGGAGTGCATCTCGGAGATGAAGTTGGGAAGTTTGTGAGTGCCATCATATCCGCGGATCGCTCGCCTGGGTAAAGGGATGGGGAAGGTGTCGTAATATCATTGCTGAGTGATCGAATCGAACGCTCCCATCCTCTGTATTCACGCGTTTGATGTATTTCTCCTTCTTCAAGCATTTCTTTGCTTGGTTGAAAAGGTGATGCGAATTGGACGGTCTTCCAGGCTTCAGCAAGAGTCTTGAGATATAAATATTCCAGCAGGGCTCTGTAGGCTGCAGGCTCCCTTTCTTTATCCGGCAGACGTCGTAGTGCTCCGGGCGAGTCCCTTCCTTTGTGGAGTTGCCTCGAGCCTTCATTGTCGAATGGACCATGTTGTTCATCTTTCCTGAGTATCCTGCGAGTACGCGCCCTTTTTGCTTCTCCATTGGTAAAGGTGTGACCCCTGGCTAAAGGTCCATCTCTTCTCACACTATCTGGGTAGATGTCTGTCGACCCTTCTCGTAATTGTGCTATTATATCATTCAGAAGGCGGAATGTTTCACCCTGTCTTCTAGCGATACCAGCTTGATTTTCCAAGACATCCTCCAGCATTCTAGCTATACTTCCCATGGTATCTGAACCGCCTGTGGTTTCCTGGTGAGGGTACATCGCAGGATGAAAACTGAAGAATTGAGAATTCAATTTTTTGTAACCGAGAGATCAACCTCCCAATGTGGTCGCCAATTGTTTATGGTTGAAAACTATTCCTGCTAATTTTGGTAATTTGGGGTGTGGATGAGGAATGAATCTAAACCTTAAAAAAATGCACTGCGCGGTGAGTGCTTGTAGATTCGAGAGATCAATCTGTGCAAGTCCGGCCTAAACCAAGAAATGGCCGTTCCAGACTTGTTTCGGTCACAAAGTGAAGGAGATGGGGTTGATCTTAGGGAGGGAAGCGAAGAAGGTGTTGAGAATGTGAAGGTTTTGGCTATACAGGACTTGTATCAGAAGGATGAACTGGCTTGTAGGATGTAAGCTATCAGTTCCGGTGTTTGAATACGATTGTATCAACACTTGCTTCTGTTGTCTGGACTTGTGTTGTTGTTGAAAATAGGGCGGAGAACCTATTTATACAAGTCCTTTAGCCTAACCTTCGAATCTCGTGGGAAGTGGAGAAAGTGGAGTGATGGAGTAGTTGAGTAGTGTGTTGGTGTCACACGACCAGGCTTGCCCACTTCTCCCATCATCACTAACCGTCCATGACTTCCTGACACGTTCTTGTGATGGCGCGTTGTGCGCTGCACACTGTAAACCGCCAGACCAATACCCCAGTATGTATCCCCCAGTTTGTGACATGATTGATGTCTCGAGTGTTTTGGAAAACATGTAGCATGTTGTTGTAGCTTGGAAAGTCAGGCTCGGGAAGCTTGCTAGCTTGGTGACCTTCGAGGGTCGAGATTTTGCATCTTGAGAGGAGGGGCAACCGTTGATCGTTGCAGCAGAAACACTAATTAGCGCTCCTTACTAGAATCGTTGTAGAATTCTAGTACGGACTCGTATTTTGATGATCCGCCCCTCCATTCCATATGGAAAATAATTTCCTATCTCCCAGCGTGGGAATATTTAGGCTTTAAACTCGTTCGGGAGGAGAAAACAACCCGAAAACAAAACCCAGGAAGGAAATTGATACTTGTGAAGTATCGTGTGTATACTATGAAGGTACTGCATTGAGTATATCCAACATGGTTTGGAAGTTGCGCATGCAAACCCTTCCTTTACCGACCACATGGTGTGGTAGAGTGGTGAATGGTGATCACCATGACTCCGCACTGACTAATTAACTCCTGACCAGGGATATATAACTGAGCTGGTGAAGTTGGACGGATGAGATGATCTTTAAGACATTCATCTGCGACACTTGGTGGAATTAGGGTTTCGGAGGAGGTGCGCAAGCACTGCTCTTCACCCTGACTGAAACCAGACTTAGGGAACTATCCTAGACTGGCCGATCACACCTGCGTGTAAATGGCATGACGGTTTAGGTGTTTATACCTACCGTCCCACAAAAACGTGATCTGGGCCACTTAATTCATCCAGCGAAGTTGAGTGGTCGAGATCGAATTGAAACAGAAGATTAGTGCCGCAAAATCCGTATCCCATATCAACTTCGGGCGGGCGTTCCAAAACGACCAAGCTTGGTCGGTCTTGGTCGACTGCTCCAACGTGTAGGTGGTAGGCTGGTGTTCACGCCTATGTCTTACCGTCCCATGAAAACGCGATCTAAGCCACCCAATTCGTCCGGAGAAATCGAGTGGTTGAGATTAATTTGCAGCTTGGGAGGTGCGACCACGCATGTTGGAGCGGACGATTTGGGGATATCCAGGCATGGTATGCCTTGGCCGATTAGGTGAAGGGATAGATGAGTCCACGGTGGTCATGTTGACATGACCGGACCTGCTTTGATCTAATCTCGGACCCTCCATTCGTGCCGGATAAGATGGACGCTCGTGATTCAAAACCATAATTTTGGGTTTCAGAGTCGTGCGTCATGCTCCATTCAGGCGCACGATTTGGAATGACCAACCATGGTTAGTCCTGACCGATTAGTCAGGTATGTAGGCGGGCCTGCGGTGATTGTATTGACATACTCCGTGCCCTTTGAATCTACATCTGCACCCTCCATCTATACCTGCGAAGATGGATGGTTGAGGTTGTTTTGCGATACATGTAATGTGCCGCAAACCCTAACTTAGGGTTTTCCATCCATACTGCTATGGTTTGGACGTTTTGGCAAGCTAGGCCAAGGGAGGCCGACCATGCGGGTTCCGTGTTGGTTCGGCAGGTATTCCATACCTGCTTGGGGGTGATGGAATCGATCTGGGCCATCAATCAGCTGGTGGAGTTGGATGGTCGTGATCATATCCAGACTGATACGGTCAGTATGGATGCTCAATCGGGCTAGTATAACATACCGAGAGTTCAGCCTGTATGGGTATTTCGTACATGGTTTCATTATAATGCTTGGAGGTTCGTGTTGCTCCGCTAAGAGTAACACTCAGTCGTCATGCCGCACTGATAATGAGTATAGGAAATACAAGGCTATTGCGCATTAACTAATAATGCTGGAAATTCACAGGGTATATGGGATTGTTGCTACATGCTCCAACCTGGATGAATTTCGTGTATTTTATTCACAGAATGGGATTGTTGCCACATGCTCCATTCTTGGTGAATTGATAAAGTGAAGGAGTATCCATCACTTGTTAATGGCCTTATCTTTTACAAGATGTTGGCGCATATTTTTTAGGTTTTACAATCTTAACCTTAAACAAAAATCCACCATCAACAAAAATATAAACGATATAATAACATAGTAAAGTCTCTCTTTCAAAGATGATTCTAAATTGGGTTTTTGGTTTAAGGTTTAGTTTTGTGTTTGATTTGCGTTTGGTTTGATTGATGGTTCAATCATAAGGTTTGCTGATGGAATAACATCGTTCTATGAAAGTTATATCAATGCAAGATTGGGACCCTGATGGATTCAGAGTTTATGTAGCCCATAATCTAGCACAGTAAGAAATCCTCATATACGTATACAGTATCGTATAAAGACACCGCATTTTGTTTTTCTAATTTGACAGCATTATCAATTTTCTAAGCAGGAAGCTGCATTAACATTAGCACATTGGATAATGAAAACACCGAGTTATATAAGCCCCGAATTTTATTGATGCTGATATTGTTTCCTTTTAATGGTTCGATTGGTGCCCTGGGGATTCACCGAGTTGAATGATTCGATTGGTGCCCTGGGGATTCACCAACAAGAGCTTTTGATGGTATCTTTTACGAACTATTATGAGTTGTATTTCTTTTTCGGTAAACAAGTGTGTATTATTTTATGCTTATGCTTAGGATGTTACAGGCCATGTCCCGTTACGGTATGAAACAGTTCAAACTCTTCTGTAGGTATTGAGTAATGTTTGCATGTGAAGAGGACAGTGAACGAGATAAATGGAGGTAATATTTAAATTTTATTATTTGAACCTCCCTGTTACATTTTCTCTGTCAAGTTCACATTCTCTTATTCATGAATTAAGAGAGTAGATGCATTTACATCTCTATACAACTTAAAATATGCCACAGCTTGAAAGGCTGACCGTCAATAAGGATCAAAATATTAGTATTATTGTTACGTATCATCAAATATTCATCTTTATATTTTTTCTCAGGTAAAAATGCATGTTTCTCAAAGCATTTAATGCTTATGTTACTGAAATTTGGTCATTCATTAATATGATTGACTAGATAGCTAGGGTCTGCAACATGGTTCATACAGTTGTAGTTCTCTTGAATGCCACTTTATCAGCTGGTAGTGTAAACAATAGTTTCAATCAGTTAGTTGGTTAAGAGTTTTTCTGATCTTCAGTCAACTGCGACCTCAAGGATGAAAAGACCTTGATTTGAGGTATGATATTTGACAAATTTTTCATGATTAGCCTCTAATATGTGTCTTATTATTCTTCCTCTTCTATGTTCTGGAATGTGTCGCATGAGGAGTATACACTCAAGCGGTATAAGTAACTTCGTATTGTGCAAATGAAGTCGGTCATCCCAAGTTTCAAATTTATTGTGGGAATGACCAGAACAATGGTTTTCTTGGTTGTTCACCTCATGGAATCATAGGTGATGATGGAGTTTTGGAGGTAAAATTCCCATATATTGTTACAAAATATTTTCCATGGGATGAGTACCTCCTCATTATATTCCTCAAGCTCAGACATTAATGGAGATATTGGATTGGGATTGATTGAATTATTAAGTTTGGATGGGTCATAAATGTAAACGTCCGTACGTTGGCGTTTGCCAGATATCTATCCGTTGTTTTTTTCGATTTTACTTGCAGGGATTTTTAGGGTTCTCTTTTGGTTTGACTTTAAATCACTTTTTTTTTCAGGGTGTAATTTTCACTTAGTGATGATAATGATGATGACAAGAATGACCAGCAAGGTACATAAACATCTTAGAATGGCGTGGATTGCCCCCTTCAACGTTAGACCAGCCAACGGTAGTATCACCTGATTTTGCTTATCATCTATCTTTTGGTTATTTTTTGACTCCTTCACTTAGTGTTATCCTAAAAATACACTAATTCGGTCATTTTTGTTGATTTAATTTGCCTCTTAAAACTCTTTATTGCAGAACTAAAACAAAATTTATAAGCGTATAATGTGGAGGCACCTTGAATACATCCAAATACATCCATTTCAGTTGTCCAATATTGATTGTGCCTGTACGCAGAGTAATTACAATTTTCAACATAGACTCTATTTCAGTTGTTGTCCAATATTGATTGTGACTGTACGCAAAGTAGTTACAATTTTCAACATAGACTAGCGCAATTCTCAACTTTGATCGGGTCGATAGTAATATTAGATGATCAAATATCGCGTGTGCCTTAAAAGTTACATTCTCCAGCCTTAAACGATATGAAAAATAATGGAATGAGATTTTCACGAGTTTCCTACTTAATAAGATGGGTATTGTGGGGAACTGGAATTGACAAAGGCGAGAAAGAGAGTAAATGTATGGTCATCGTTATACTTTTTCTCACTATCTTTATATCTTCATTCTTGGTAGTATATCTTAAATAAATACACTAATTCAGGTGTATTTGAAAGCGGATCATAGATTCTGAAAGTAAAGGAGAAGAGGCCCGTATGACTGATCAGTTATAAGAAGCAGTGTGGGCTCAAGAAAAAGTTGCCAGTCGAAGTTTAAGGCCTCTCTCCTCAGTGCTCAAATGTTGATGGCATGGAAAATTTGCTATCAAGCAGCCACAGTAAAATACTTCGAAGTATAAATATAAATTCACAACATCTAATAAAGTGGAGGATCAGGGACTAAAAGGGGAACAAGTAGTCATAGAGGGAGTGGCTTCGATAAATTGAAAGCTTTCTTCTGTAACATTGTATGAGGCCACAATAAGAAAGTTTATTTAAGCTTTGTGTAGCTTGTTACCAGAACCATGGTTGAGGCAATATGCTTCCAAACCTATCTTCCCGTCAGCTGTAATCATCCTGCTGAACTTTTTTGGGTTTCATGTGGAGATGTCAAGATGGGTTGTAACTAATATTGAGCATGTGATTGAGAGATATTCTAATGGGCCATCGTATTCTTACACTATAAAGGGCCTTAAATCCTTGTTATATATCGTTATAACCTAAATCTATACTATTGATTATCCTTGGTCTTAAAATCTTTAATATCTCATCACTAATTGGAAGTCATAGGGAGAGACTCCAGATAGGATTACGAACATAAACATCAGTTGAAGATGGTGGTGAAACACGAGGGGAAGGCGTGGATGATCAAAGAAAGAAGGTTACTGAAAACAATTATGGTGTTAAAAGGAAAGTGGTGAAACGCTATTGTAATCCAACTAATTAAACATGCTACTGTAAGTCTGTAACCCGACTAACTAACACATTATGATATGACATGACCAACTAAATATTGGGACTATTCAACTATCACTCGACTAATTAAATATGCTCCCGACTATTATAGACAGAACCAACTAACGCACCATTTGCTTTAAATTTTCTCCACCGGTCCTGGCCCTATCCAACTACTACGGTCTAACTAATTAAACACGCTACTGTGACCCGACTAACTACCACACTATAATATGACATGATCAATTAAATATTGGAACCGTTCTGCTATGACCTGTCTAACTAAATATGTTCCCGACTATTATAGACATGACCAACTAACAGACTAATGTAAATGTGGGCAATACATTTGCCTTTAAATTTTCTCGACCGCCGGAGCCGTAGGACCCGGCCCCCTCTGGCAACTATGATCCAACTAAATAAACATGCTACAATAACCCGACTAACTACTACCCCATAGTATGACACGACCAATTAAATATTGGGACCGTTCTGCTATGTCCCGACTAACTAAATATGCTCCTGGATATTATAGACAGGACCAACTAACACACTAATTTAAATGTGGGCACTACATCTGCCGTAAAATTTTCTCGACCGCCGGGGCCGAAGGACCCAGCCCCCTCCGGCTACTATGATCCAACTAATTAAACATGCTACAATGGCTCAACTAACTAATACACTATAATATGACACGACCAATTAAATTTGGGACCATTCTACTATGACCCGACTAACTAAATATGCTCCTGACTATTATAGACATGACCAACTAACTAAATATTCTTCCAACTATTATAGACATGACCAACTAACACCCTATTATAGACATGACCAACTAACACCCCAATTTTCTGGACCGCCGGGGCTGTTGGACACGGTCCCCTCCGACTATTATGATCCAACTAATTAAATACACTACAGTGTCCAACACACTATAATATGACATGACCAACTAGATATTGAGACCGTTCTGCTACGACCCGACTAACTAAATATGCTCCTGGATATTATAGACAGGACCAACTATTGCACTAATTTAAAAGTGGGCACTACATTTGCCTTTAAATTTTCTCGACCGCCGGGACCGTAGGACCCGGGCCCCTCCGGCTACTATGATCCAACTAATTAAACACGCTACAATGGCCCGAATAACTATTACACTATAATATGACATGACCAATTTAATATTGGGACTGTTCTGCTATGATCCGGCTAACTAAATGTGCTCTCGACTATTATAGACAGGATCTACTACCCACTAATTTAAATGTGGGCACTACATCTGCCTTTAAATTTTCTCGACCGCCGGGGCCGTAGGACCCGGCCCCCTCCGGCTATTATGATTCAACTAATTAAATACGCTACAGTGTCCCGGCTAACCAACACACTATAATATGACACGACCAACTAAATATTGGAACCGTTCTGCTATGACCCGACTAACTAACTAAATATGCTCATGTTAGGACAACTTTTCCAAAATCTCCATAGGCCCCGCCCCCCTATCCAGCTACTATGGGCCGACTAATTAAAAACGCTACTTTGTCCACAATCATATTTTTAGATATTGATTCATTATGTAAATCATCATATCATATTTTTTAGCTATATTATATTTTAAGCTATATAAACTTAGAACAACTATTCGAAAATCGACAAGAGGTTGAGCGCCGGCCGCATGCCGGCGTGATACGTAGTCTCCCCTTAAAAAAAAGTGGTGGTTATGTCGTGGACAAAGACGACCGTAGGATTTGGGGAGTAATTCGTACCCGTCAGATTTGGTCTACTTTTTTTTTTTACGGAAGTAGTTCTAGGCCGTGGGTTAGAGTGATTCGGGGCCGTGGATTCTATTTCTTAATAACGACCAAAAAAAAAAAAATTTCCTCAGCTCTATCTTCGTTTCCTTCAAGAAGATCGATTTCTTTTCTTTTCTTTTCTAACGAAGAACTTTTATCTGGCTCCGGTGATTCTAATTAACTCAGGAATAATCAATCGCCAACAATCGATCACGATTTCCTTTCCGAACCCTAATTTTTGGTTTAATTCTATTCAGACTCAGTTAATTGTTTATCTTCATCGACGATTCGTTATTTTACTTGATTTTGAATCCGTTGAAAATTGGATATTAGTGAACAGCGAGGAATTGAAATGGTTTTGATTGAAGTAGGTTTGGGTTTGTCTCGAATCAACAGTTCAGAGAAGATGATAATGGTAAAATTGGAGTTAAGGTTTCTGATGAAATTAAGGTTTGATATTTGTTGTTGAGGAAATTGGATGGATGGGTTTGTGTTGGAATTATGTCTGGATCGATTTACAGGGAAGATTGTGAGAGATATTGGCAAAAAGGGTTTGAAGCAAAAAAAAAAATACAGTAAAGATGGGTTGCTGCAAATCTTAGATGAAGTTGATTAATGGTGGACAAGTTGTGGTTCGAGTTTTAGGAATCAATGCTGTTGTGGTACTGTGATGTTGCTAATCGTAGTGCAGAGCAGGTTCTGGTGGTGGCATGATAGGTGGTGGTGGTATGTGACTCTATGCAGCTGAACTGAAGCAAGAGGCATTGGTGCTGATGCGGAGAAACAAACCAATTCATAGGTATGTGCTTTTGAGGCGGGAGTCTGATTGTCTTCATTAAGGATGTAGGTATTAAAATTTATTAGTTTTTTCTTTTGTAATTTGATTAATTAACGACAAGCATGTCTTGATTGTATTCTTCTTCCTCTTACAAGCAGTTATCAGTTGAAAGAACACAATACTGGTGTTAGATTTGACTAGGAAAAACATGAAGGGATATGATTTCAGGCCGTCCTTATCTTGGGTTTCCTGGGATAACCAAGAAACAAATTAATATCAGAAAGACGAGGAATTGAAGAAGAAGAAGGTTAGATTGATGTTTTTAGTATTCTGAATAAGTTTCGGTTCTGAGGGAACAATGCTTCTCACTTTGATCCAATTCTCCAATTGGTAGTTTTTCTTAAGAAAAAAATAAACAATTTTCTTAACTAATATTTTCGTTATTGCTTTTTCCCAAGTGGAACAATGGTTTTCTCCCACTGGTATTGTAGGTATGGGATCTGTTAGATGCAGCTTCATTAATGTTAATTTATTCACAAAATCATCTGTGACTATGAGGTTTTAAAATTTCAACCCTAATTTCCCCCCTTCTATCTCTGTATTAATTTGATGTTCTGGAGAAAACAATTGCAAGTTTGTTTGTTTCTTAGCTATTTGTTCTCTGAAAACTCTAAACCCTTAGTATGTTCTTTTTTTTTTTGTTTGATTTCTCCTTTACCGGCTTATCTAATTCTTCACAGGAATTGATGTTGAATCACAAAGGTTTGTGTGTTGATTTCTTCTTCCATGTTTTCCCTGATACTCCACACCAAAGCGTAACCCAGAGATTAGAATTGGCTTGGAAACATGATTCCTTAACAACTTTGAAGTTGATGTGTAACTTGAGAGGGTGTGAGAGGAACTGGTAAATCAGATAAAGAAGGGTTTTACGCTACAACGTTATGGCTTCATAAGAATCATCCTAAAACCCTAGCTATTAATCTTAAAGCTATGGCTGATTTTGGGTATTTCAAAGATTTACCTGAGATTCTATATAGATTACTGGAAGGGATTGAGATCCGAAAGGAACAAAAGGAAAACTGGAAGATTGAGAAGTATAGTTATCCAGTTGATCCCAAGACTCGGAAACGTGCTTACAAGAATCCAAATCCGAAGACGGTGAATGGTGTACAGGAGAACAAAAAGAGTAGGAAGGAAAAGGCTACTGAGTTGTTGCAGAGTAGGAAGGAAAACGCTACTGAGCTCTCGAGGAACTTCTCATGATTGATGATAATAAAGGAAAATACTATTAGAACCTCAGAAATTTTTTGTTGGATGCTCCTTAGCAACTTCTCAAGCACACAAGCATGAAACTGAAATATCAAGGCAAAATGTGGGTGTTGAAAAGGTTATCGTCCAGGAACTGTATTCGTCTCTGAGCGAAACAACCTTTAATTGCACTTAGGTCTGCTCTTAACTTAGTCTACAAAAATTATAGACAATCAAAATTATAAGAGTGGGATGTTGGCAATTGTCTGTTTCATGGGAAAGTCCACATCATCACCGGAACTTATTTGCACAAAGAAGCTGCCTAAAGTTGATCAATAAAAAGAAAAAGTATCACGGATTGCAAAAACATCACTGGAGAGTAAGTATGCTACTTTTAAAGTTGATTGTCATATTCTAGATAAAAATCATATGATGCATTAGTCTAGGGATCAGATGATCGATTAGATAACTTCTGTAAATACATATCCTATATCACTGACAATCCTATTTTGCGAAACTTCATGAGTTTAGAAGTATATTTTTTTTGTAATTGCTTTTTTTTTTTTTCAACATCAAAACATGACACAGACAGTATATATGCACATGATTTGAAGATACTTTTGTTCTCATTATTTAGGTATGTGATGTGATATTGAATGAGGAAGCAGTAATGATTATTTTTTTCGTCACCGTACAGAAGAAATTTAGGAAAAGGGTTATTAGAGTTTGCTTCTAAGCCGCCAAGGCATAGAAACACAAGAGTAGGGGAATTGCGGTAGATGGAATTTCGACTATATGCCTCTTCTTTCAGTCTCCTCTTCTTAGAAGATCAATCCATGATATGAAACTGGTAAGTTTCGCCATTTTTCTGTTTTTTTATTGTTTTGATAGTTAGTATCAACTTTGTGTGTATGTACTATGGACATTTTTCTTTGATAAAAATACGGCTGTCGCATGTTCTCATAATGTATCTATTTTTGTATTCGTAAATAAGGAAAACAAACCAATTTCAGACCTTAATTATGAGCATACATGATATGGGGATATGAGTACTGTCGTTTATTAAAACTTTCATTGTAAATCACTTGGGCCTTATAATGTGAGGTAAGTGACTCAATTTTCACCGCAACTAAGGCCTAAGTAACTATGATTATTTATCTTCTACAGTTGAGAAACCTTATCCATGGGAGTTTTAAATTTTGTTCATTAGGGGTTTAAAGATGGATTGCTCATTTAAGCAAAAACATTTGAATACCGTTATATTCAGGTTAAATTTTGCAATCTTACAGACCTCTACTAATCTCATGTAGCCTGACTCACTTTTAGCTTCATTATGTCTATTACAATATATTGCAGTCGTTTCCAGATGCATTTGGAATAAATTTAGAATCCACTCACATGGGTAACTTAGTTCCATGAACTTGCGAATTTGTTGTCAGAAAGTGTCCATTTCTAACTTCATTATGCATGTTGTTCTTATGTAGAAATCTGGATGCCACACCTCCCCTTCAATTGTATTTTCCAACATGAACTTCAAAAAACAGTACAGGCTGTCTTTGGCTCTGTTGTTGAAATTTGGTTGTGCCTAATTAACAGTCTACTTTGCCTATTATTCCCTCTGAGTATTTGTAAATGGTTTTAGTGGAAGATTAAACTTGGTCAAAATGAAACCTCTAGCTATTCATAGAATCTTACGAGGAATGCCTTTTAGGGTGCAGTTATGAGTAAGCGGTTTACTGTTAAATGCAACTGCGAATTACTATACATTTGTAAATTTGTTTCTGCTTGCACATTCATTTTTCATTTCATGTTGCTTTATTTCGTGTGATATTTTTGCTCTTTCCAAGGTTGTGTGATTTTTGATTAATAACTTCCCCTAACAAGCCAAGTGCCAAACAGGTTAACAGCAACTTAGCTATGAACTATGAAGAGTAAGGTTCATTCAATGTAGTTAGACGGGTGAGTTCAATTATATTTTTGAGTGTAAAATATGCTTGACGTATCAGTCTCTTGCTGGGATTGGTTAAAATGCTTTGAGAAATAGTTCTAGGACAAACATGAAGGGATATGATTTCAGTACGTCCGTATCTTGGGTTTCCTGGGATAACCAAGAAACAAAGTAATATCATAAAGACGAGGAATTGAAGAATAAGAAGGTTAGATTGATGTTTTTAGTATTCTGAATAAGTTTCGGTTCTCAGGGAACAATGCTTCTCACTTTGATCCAATTCTCCAATTGGTAGTTTTTCTTAAGAAAAAAATAAACCATTTTCTTAACTAATATTTTCGTTATTGCTTTTTCCCAGGTGGAACCATGGTTTTATCCCACTGGTATTATAGGTATCAGGTATGGGATCTGTTAGATGCAGCTTGATTAATGTTAATTGCTTCTTGGTTGCTCATATTGCTTGAATAATAAATCCTTGAGCCTCTTGATGAAATGTTTGTGTACCAGGTTTGCCAATTCACATCTAAGTACGGTGTGTACTCATGGGAATGTGAATTTTGGTTTTTGCCAATTCAGATCTAAGTACGGTACGTTCTCATGGGAATGTGAATTTGGTTTTCAGAGAATAATTTTGGATGGTAGAATTTGTTTATATGATTTGCTCACTCACTTGGTGTTACTTATTGTCCCAATCTCTTCAACTTCGTGCTAAAAAAATCTATGTCAATTGTAGTGTTTGTGTATTTTTCTTTCGTGAATCGATGTATGCAATGGTTTCTTTTTCTCAGCACTTTCGTCGTTGTGAAAGTACTATTTTGTGACAAGCTTTCGAACTAAGGTTTTGTAGGATATCGAGGAGCTGATATCTACATCAACCCATACAGGCAGGCCATTTGGTTTTAATTATTACTTCCTACGAAATTCAGTGATCTAATGAATTTCATTCATCTCTGTACCCTATGTTTATGAGCATCGATATTTGCATCCTTCACGTTTTCTCAAAGATTGAGTTTCCAACTCATTGTATGTAGTTTAGGCAAGCGCATACCTATACAGCTTTGTTTTAACTAAAGATTCTTATTAGCTAATCTTTTTTGTTTGCAGCGTGATTGTGGAAGACCTTCTGTTCCTCTAAAAGACCTACAAATTTCGGCACCATTCTGGGTTTTTCTTTTTGTCTCTTTCATTCTCGAATCCTTGGCAGGTATGGTGGTTCTCTGGGAACTTGCCTTGCGGATGGGCTATACATGCAGAATGTCAGTATACCTAGATAGGTGTTGCTGATTCTGGGAACTTACCTTACAGATGGGGTAGATATGCTCAGTTCAGTTTAGCAGAGGTAAATCAGATGTATTCGAGTTTGTATCATTCTATAGTTCTCTATTGGTTTTACCTTTTGGTTTCATAGGCTATATCAAATACACTTTTTCTTCCGAGTTTGTATCATTCTCTTATTCTCAGGATTTTTGTCCAGAAGTAATTCTTTCGAGGAGAAAATGAACAAAAGCAGCGGCAGAGATTAAGAGAGTGAATCTGAAAATCAGAAGTAATTCATTTACAACACTTTCGATCGGTGTTCGGTGACTTACGGTTTTAGAAGAAATTGAAGAGGGAATCGGAGCGGAAATTGATATGGGTTTGTCGAGATAAGGGTTATTGAGAACCGAGATTGATGATTAAGTCAAAGTAATTGAAAATTTTCAGAATTAGGGTTTGGTTTTGGGAAGACCAGCTGAGACTGTGTCTGAATCGGTAAGAATGAGAATGGGTTAATTTAAGACGGGGTTTGAGAGTTGCTGGATGATGATAAGAGTTGGGTGGAGCTCAATTTGCAACCAGACGAAGAAATCAATCGAGAAAAAATATTCCAGGTTCAAATATTTTTCTATTTATTTCCCCTGTCAATTTCAATTGAATTCCGATTTCAGAATTATTTATACATTCAAAAATCATGTGTTCCTGGATAGGTTTGTCATAGTAAATATACCATTATTATTATTATGCATCTTGGAAGGTTTTTAATGGTTATAGACAAAGGTAATCTTCTCTGTAAATCAATTCTGTAACTAACTACTCAGTAGTATCTTTTTCTATGATAGGGTAAAGCTGATGAATGTACGTATTTGTGTTACCTAATCAGGTTTTGTGTTGCATGATTTTGTTCAACTCTAAATATTCGGTTTGTTGCTGTGATTTCAGATGATCAATCCTGTTGTGTGAATGTGTGAAGCCAGATAGCCGAAAAAGGTAAGCACACCGAAACCCTGTAATTTTATCCTTTCTTTGCCTTTTTTTTTTTTTTTAATCTAATTTTTTAATTTATAACCGTGCTATAATCTCATAACCTTGTTTACCGATTGCATAGCCATCACCCCTGTAATCCATAGAGTATACTATTAACAACTAATTTAAAAGTTTGGCAATCGAAGCTATTCTCCTTAATTAGGTTTCAAGCTCTCCTCTTTTTCTCCTGTTTCAACTGCACCATAATCTAATTTACTGTATTGGTTTTTCCAGTTGATTCGCTGAGTGATCTTTATCTCCCGAAACCTGAGGCTCCTTCTGTTAAAGAGAAACGACTTGGTAGTGTTGTGGTCTGCGTGGACGCTTTGGATCTGGAGATCACGACAACCAAAAAGGTAGAGAAATCTGTCAATACTTATCATGATGGAGATCGTTAAAAAACTTTAGACAGGTTTAACAGCACAATCAACAAGATTTGGTTTGATTGTTCATGTTTATTCTCCCTGTTTCGGGCGCCAAAATGTAGTTGCAGGATTTCACACACTACACCCTTGTCAAGAATATATGAAGATTAAGTCATAATATGAGAAAGAACAACAACACTTTTATTAATTCACTTTCAGAAAGATTTACAAGAAATATCAAAACTCAGAATTACAACTTTCTTTCTAGAGTTTCTCTCTCTTCAAGACTTTCTCAACTCTAAAAAGTACATCCCCCCCTTCTGGACTTACTTGAACCCTTTATATAGGAAATTACATAGTGGACGACAGCTAAGTTTTCCCCTTCTTTCGGATCTATTCTGCGATCTCCTTGCGGTAATTATAATGCTAATTTTCGCCATTTTTCGTAATCCTCGTGAAACAACATTCTTCTATCATGCCTCTTCAATCGTCAACTATTATGATGTTTCCCCATGACGCTCGCCAAATGTCGCTGGAGAATTCTCACGAAAGATGTCGTTAATATTGTAGGAAGATTTGACCTTCTCGTGAAAGTGTCGGTCTTACTGCGAGAATATCGTTGTGGCGATATTCTGGTACTACAACACCCATGATAAGAATCTATAATAATCAACACATATTTGAAGATTTAAACGACACTTTATTATTTGATTCTCAGGAATGTTTACAGAAATGGGAGAAATCAAAGATACAATTACTTTCTTAGTTTCTCTCTCCTCAAGACTCTCTCAACTCTCAGAAAAATACATCATCCCTTTCTGAATCTATTGGAACTCTTTATATATAAAATTACATAGTGGATGACAACTAAGTTTTCCACTTATTTCGGACCTATTCTGTGATCTCATCGGAACAACTATAATGTTCATTCTCACAGACGTTGTAACCATCGCAAAATAAATATACTCTTCTCATGTTTCTTCCATCGTCAGCCATTATGTCGTTCTCTAAGCTACTCTGTGACGCTCGCGAAATGTTGTAGAAGAGCTTGCGGTGATTTAATTATATCCCGTAGCACTGGGATCTACCAACTAGAGGATTCATAAAAGAATGATACTAACAAATTCCTTACAATAGTGCAGATCATCTTCGAATGTTTCCTAAAAAGATTTGAAAACTCTTAAAAGCCATGAAAACTATATAAATCCCTAAACTATCTAAAGAGCTCTGAAAAATAAATAGAGCTCTGAAAAACTCTAAAAAGCTCTGAAAACCACTGAAATGCTTTAATTTAATTATATCTCATGGCACTGGTATCTACTAGCTAGAGGTTTCGTTAAATAATGATACTAACAAATTCCGTACAATAGTCAAGATCATCTTTTAATGTTTCCTAAAAATTCTTGAAAACTCTTATAAATCCGGAAAACTATATAAAGAGCTCTGATAAACTCTAAAAAGCTCTGAAATGCTTTGATTTAATTATATCCCGTAACACTGGGATCTACCAGCTAGAGGATTCGTTAAAGAAAGATACTAACAAATTTTCCACAACAGTGAAGATCATTTTTGAATGTTTCCTAAAAAGTCTTGAAAACTCTTAAAAACCATGAAAACTATATAAAGCCCTAAACTATCTAAAGAGCTCTGAAAAATAAATAGAGCTCTGAAAAACTCTAAAAACCTCTAAAAACCTATAAAAAGATTTGAAATGCTTTTAATTATATCTTGTAGCACTGGGATCTACCATCCAGAGGATTCGTTAAAGAATGATACTAACAAATTCCCTACAATAGTGAACATCATCTTTGAATGTTTCCTAAAAAGTCTTGAAAACTCTTAAAAACCATAAAACTATAAAAAGCCCTAAACTATCTAAAGAGCTCTGAAAAATAAATAGAGCTCTGAAAACCTCTAAAAAGATCTGAAATGCTTTAATTTAATTATATTCGGCAGCACTGGGATCTACCAGCTAGAGGATTATACAACAGTGAAGATCATCTTTGAATGTTTCCTAAAAAACCTTGAAAATACTTAAAAACCCTGAAAACTCTATAAAGCCCTAAACTATCTAAAGAGCTCTGAAAAACTCTAAAAAGCTATGAAAACCTCTAAACAAATCTCTGAAATGCTTTAATTTAATTATATCATGTAGAACTGGGATCTACCAGCTAGAGGATTCGTTCAAGAATGATACTAACAAATTCCCTACAATAGTGAAGATCATCTTTGAATGTTTCCTAAAAAGACTTGAAAACTCTTAAAAACACTGAAAACTCTATAAAGCCCTAAACTATCTAAAGTGCTCTGAAAAATAAATAGAGCTCTGAAAAACTTTAAAAAGCTCTGAAAACCTCTGAAATGCTTTAATTTAACTATATCACGTGGCATTGGGATCTACCAACTAGAGGATTCGTTAAAGACTGATACTAACAAATTCCCTACAATAGTGAAGATCATCTTTAAATGTTTCCTAAAAAGTCTTGAAAACTCTTAAAAACCATAAAACTATATAAAGCCCTAAACTATCTAAAGAGCTCTGAAAAATAAATAGAGCTCTGAAAACATCTAAAAAGATCTGAAATGATTTAATTTAATTATATCTCGCAGCAGTGGGATCTACCAGCTAGAGGATTCGTTAAAGTAATATACTAACAAATTCCCCATAATAGTGAAGATCATCTTTGAATGTTTCCAAAAAAGTCTTGAAAACTCTTAAAAACCATGAAAACTATATAAAGCCCCAAACTATCTAAAGAGCTCTGAAAAATAAATAGAGCTCTGAAAAACTCTAAAAAGCTCTGAAAACCTCTAAAAAAATCTGAAATGCTTTAATTTAATTATATCCCGTAGCACTGGGATCTACCAGCTAGAGGATTCGTTAAAGAATGATACTATCAAATTCCTTACAATAGTGAAGATCATCTTTGAATGTTTCCTAAAAAGACTTGAAAACTCTTAAAAACCATGAAAACTATATAAAGCCCTAAACTATCTAAAGAGATCTGAAAAATAAATAGAGCTCTGAAAAACTCTAAAAAGCTCTGAAAACCACTGAAATGATTTAATTTAATTATATCTCGTGGCACTGGTATCTACCAATGTAGGACCAGAATATCGCCACAACTATATTATTGCGATAGAAACGACACTTCTGCGAGAGGCATAAATATCTCTACAGTAGTAACAACATATCTGCGAGAAGCATCGTGAGATTCTTCAACAACATTTGACGAGTGTAACATGAGAGTGATATAATAGCTAACGATTGAAGATATTTGAGAAGAGCAAATTTGTTTCACGATGGTTACAAAAGTTGGCAATAAAGAGTTTAGAATCATAGCGATGAGATCGCAGAATGGACCTGAAATAGGCGGAGATCTTAGCTGTCTTCCATTATGTATTTTCCTATATATAGGACTCGACTAGATCTAGAAAAGGAGGATGTATTTTCGAGAGTTGAAAGGATATTGAAGAGAGGGAAACTCCAGAAAGAAAGTTGTAATTCTGAGTTCTTACTTTTCCTGTAAAATATTTCTGAAAGTGAATTAATAAAAGTGTTGTTATTCATCTTCAATTATGACTTGATTTCTATAGATTCTTATCAAGGGTGTAGTGTAGGAATTCCTGCAACTACATTTTGGCGCCCGAAACAGGGATGAATTAGTAATATTTGAAGGAAAAGATAAGAATTAACATTGTAATTTGAAGGAATTTGAAAAAGAAGTGAAAGAATTTATATCCCGTAGCACTGGGATCTACCAACTAGAGGATTCATAAAAGAATGATACTAACAAATTCCTTACAATAGTGCAGATCATCTTCGAATGTTTCCTAAAAAGATTTGAAAACTCTTAAAAGCCATGAAAACTATATAAATCCCTAAACTATCTAAAGAGCTCTGAAAATAAATAGAGCTCTGAAAAACTCTAAAAAGCTCTGAAAACCTCTGAAATGCTTTAATTTAATTATATCCCGTGGCGTTGGGATCTACCATCTAGAGGATTTGTTAAAGAATGATACTAACAAATTCTCTACAATAGTGAAGATCATCTTTAAATGTTTCCTAAAAAGTCTTGAAAACTCTTAAAAACCATTGTAGAACCAGAATATCGCTACAACAATGTTTCTGCGAGCAGTTCAAATATTCCTACAGCATTAACCACACTTCTGCGAGAACATCGTGAAGATCTTCAATAACAGTTAGTGAATGTCACAAAGGAGCGATATAATAGTTGACGATTGAAGATGTGAAAGAAGAATAAGGTTGTTTCACAATAGTTACAAAATTGGCGATAGTGAAGATTAAAAATATGGCGATGAGATCGCAGAATGGAGTCGAAATAGGCGGAGATCTTAGCTGTCTTCCATTACGTATTTCCTATATATAGGACTCGACTAAATCCAGAAAAGGATGATGTACTTTTTAGAGTTGAGAAAGTCTTGAGGAGAGAGAAACTCTAGAAAGAAAGTTGTAATTCTGAGTTTTGATATTTCTTGTAAATTTTCCTGAAAGTGAATTAATAAAAGTGTTGTTGTTCATTCTCAAATTATGACTTAACTTTCGTAGATTCTTGACAAGGGTGTAGTGTGGGAAATACTGCAACTACATTTTGGCGCTAGAAACAAGGACGAATTAGTAGTATTTTGAAGGAAAAGATAGGAATTAACGTTGAGATTTGAAGGAGTTAGAAAAAGCAGTGAAAAAATTTATACAAGATCTAACGAATTAAAGAATTAATGGCTGGAAGAAGAAGAAATACATCAGAACCACCAACAACTGTGAGAAGGTGTAAGATATTAGCATGTGAAAGAACAAATGAAATAGGAGAACCTTCAAGATTAAGAACAAGGAGAAATAGAGCGAGAAACGAAGAAGAAAATCAAATTCAACAAACAAATCAACAAATACCAACACAAGGTAGATCGGATTCAATGGAAGAAGCAGAAGATTCACAGTTAAGAGATGGAAGAAGAGAAGAGAGAAATCAAGAGGTAGATGGAGGAGTAAATCGTGAAGGAGGTGAAAATGAAATAACAGATGATCATAGACAAAGATTACAGGAAGAGAGAAGATTAGAAGCGGAAGAACGCGCAAATTTAACAAGACAAAATCATGAATTAAGGATAGAGAATTTGAGATTACAAAGAAGGAGATCAAGAAGTACTATTAGGTCAAATTCAAGGTCATTAAGAGAAGAACCAAGGAAAAACTCCCTATGAGAAATGTTAGAGAAAATATTCAAGAAGAAATGTGAAATCCAAATGAAGAACAATGCCAAAGAGAAGAGGATGTAATAGATGATCGCCATGACCATTAGGGAGAAACTTTGGTTAATAGACATAATCATATAAATCAAGGAGGAGGAAACAATCAAAATGGTGAAGAAAATCGAGAAGAAGGTAGAAGAATCTTACGAGGACGAGAAATTCAAAGGAATCGAAGAATAATTGAAGAAGAAATTGAGAGATATTATGCTGAGAAAGCACGATTAGCTTGCGAGAGAGAAAAATTAAGAGCAGAAGTAGAAGAACAAGAATTTCAAGAAGCAATACGACAAAATAATCATGAAAATTGAGAAAGAAGACGTACACAAAATCGTTACAATGATAATATTCAGGAGGAGTATGATAGAATACAGCGAGGAATAGCAAGACAACGAAGAGAAACGATGATAAATGAAGAAATTCGCAGAGAAGAAGATAAACAGCATAATAAATTGCGATTTCAAGGAGGAGATGGAAGATAAAATCGCAGAGGAAGATATGGCGAAGATGAAGAAGAAGATATACAAAATCTTGCATAACAAGAAAGACGTGAACGTAGAAGAAGGGAAACCGCATTAAAAAGGCCAATGGAGCAAAACTCAGCTGAAAATGAGAAAATATTGAGAGAATTAGCATAAATGCGAGGAATGATAAATAATAGGAAAGAAGGTGGGAGAAGACAACTTGATGAAGCAATCGAAGAAGCAGCGAGAAACCCTTTCACCCAAGAGGTGCAGCTAAGAGTAATACCCCCTAAATGCAATCTTCCAGCATTAACTAGCATCTTTGATGGAACCACTTGTGCTGTTCAACATGTTAAAGCTTATATCAGGTGTATGCTGCAATGGGAGAATCATGATGCTGTATTGTGCAAATATTTTGCGTCTAGCTTAACTGGCGAGGCGTTAAAATGGTTTGAGGGATTGCCGAAAAATACTATAACTTCTTTTGATCATTTACAAGCTACATTTCTGGGAGCATATATAAGCAACAATTCATCACGACCAGGAATTGAAGATGTATTTGGACTCAAACAGAGAATTGGCGAGAGCTTGAAATTTTTAACTATAAGATGGAAATCAATGTGCAGCGAGATGGCTGGGAGAGTAGATGAAAGATACCTTTCTTTCATAAACGCAACGTTTGCAACAAATCTACTGTATATACAAGTTTTCAGAGTCAAAAATACAATCACTATGACAGAGCTGCGAGAGTTACAAGAAGAGTACATTGCTTTGGAAGAAAAACAGAATGAAATGGAATCTTATCCAATCACAAACACCAACTCGTTAACAATAAATGGAAGTTTACTTCCCAAAATAATCAATAATGTGGCGAGCACCTTGCAAGAACAACAAGATAAAATGACAGTTGAGAACCAGCAAAAATTAGTTGCGATGGGCAGTCGAGATCAAGAAGAATATGAAAGAGAAAAGAATTATTACAATCGCGGTGGAAATAGTAAGATTCAAAGACTTGACCAACCACAAGAGACATATGGTGGTCAGAGGCAAAACAATTTTAGAAGTCAGCCTAATCAGAGAATATTATGGGAAGAAATAAAGTTGCCACCTCTAAACACCAGCATAGAAAAGATTTGGGAAGCAATAATTTTGATGGAGAATATACCCTCACCATGGAACATGGGAAAAGAACCACATCCAAGCAATCGCAGCCAAGAATTCTGTCCCTACCACCATTTCCATGGGCACACAGTGAATGATTGTAGAAATGTGAAGAGAATAATTTTAAGGATGATTGGACAAGGAAAGTTAAATCACTTTTTAGTAGGACATCCCCAGTCTCAGCAATTACCTCCAGCACCAGAATTTCGCAGAGTGAATACTGTAAAAGGAGTAAAAACATTCGTAATTGAAGTAGGAGAAAAAGCAAAGAATTTGTTTTGTAACTCTATTGTACATTCATACAGAACTATTGATGATTTTCACGATAGCGTTCTAAGCAGAGTCTTCGCAAGGGACACAGATGGAAGAGAGGTAATGAACATAGCGAGAGCCTCGCCATTCTGAGATTGGCAGAAGCAAACAATATCTTTCACTGCACAAGAAGCACCAGAATTTGGCGAGCAGCATGATAATCCATTGGTGGTAAAACTAGAAATAAATCCAAGATAAGTAAAAGAAGAAGATAAAGAAAATGATATTGAAATTGAAGATTCCTGGGCAATTAACAGAATTCTAATAGACACAGGAAGTTCAGTGGATATTTTATTTTACCACACCTACAAGACTATGTGCGGAAGAGATGAAGATCTAATACCGTCAACCTACAAAATCTATGGTTTTAATGGCACTGCCAACAAACCAAAAGGAGAGATTACAATGTGAATTCCCCTGAACGGAATATCTTCTACAATTCTCTTTCGTGTTGTTGACATTGAATTGCCTTACAATGCTCTTATTGGTAGACCATGGTTGCATGGAATCTTGGGTGTAGCTTCAACTTATCATCAATGTGTAAAGTTTCCCCATCCCAATGGTGTCGGAATTATAAAGGGAGATCTGGTTGAAGGGAAGAGATGTTATGAAATTGATATGGGAACTTGTGAAGAAAGATATGCGAGGAACATGAATTGGAAACAAAATGTCAAACAGAAACAAAGAGGAGACAAGTTAATGGTTGATGTAATTGAACAACGAGAAGATGTAATGCTGCAAAATCAAGAGAATGGATACTTAGAAATTATTGGAGAGCGTTTCGCAGACGCATCAAGAACAGAAAAGCGCAACAGAAAGGCAGCAATAGAATGAAGTAAATAAAGAAGAAAAGTGACGAAAATGTAACTAAAAAAAAAAAAAAATATTCTGTTTTGAAAAGATTGCAAAATCATGCAGGAGGAAGGAAAATCCTTTCAAAAATCAAAATTTTTATCAGAGTTACAATACTCGCAAGAAACGCGAATAAAAACTTCGCAGAATATAATAGAATGGGACGAACCTTTATGGCATGCACCCTAGTTCGCGAGTTCAATCTCGTAAGAGGAAAATTTAAGACCTTAAACGCGTCATATGAGGGGGTATCTCTTGACATGACTCAGCGATAAGGTTATAACGCTGCTGGAACCTGAGTCATGCAGTAATTGGGATTAAAGAAAACCTATCCGGGAGAGAGATCTTGGAGTTCCAACTTTATAAGGTTATACCCTAGTTGGAAGACTAAAGAATCTCTTCCAAGAAGTGCAGAGTATGACCAAGGCGCCGAGGTGCACGGTTGAGCCAAGGGTGCCCAGGATGGATGAACTTACCCTGGCCATCTTTGGTAAGTCTTGGCTATGATGCACTTGGCCTGAAGAAAACCCAACTTAGGGTGCAGTCTTGTAACTATAAGCCATATAGGCATAAAGGAAAAGAGGCTTCGAAAACAACTGGTTGTTGGCAGATCTGGATGGGAGGAACTAGTCTTGTATGGCCGATGTGCCCTCCTTGAAGGGGCAACCAGGGGGGCGATAAGGGCGGCACCCTCCATTAGGGAGCTGATAAGTGTCTTAAGACGACAATGTCATGGGGCTTTATGATCGCAAGACCATTTAGGCCTGTCATATTGTCGCAGATTATACAAAGGCAACAAGCCTAAAGAGATTATGTTAAGATGAGATCAATGGGTTTTTGCATGAAAGTGTAAAGACGTCATGCGATTTCATCGCAAGACGGCAATGTCACGAGGCTTTGTTCTCGCGAGAGAACTTAGGCTTGTCATATTGTCGCAGAAAATTCAAAGTAAAGTGGATAAGACAAGATCAATGGGTCAATACATGCAAATGTAAAGACGTCCTGCGATTTTGTCGCAGAAAGAAAAATGGCAAAATAAGACCTTTAATTAGGAAGGCATAATAAGACCAAAAAATTATTGCGATAATGCTCGCAGTATTTATGAGATTTGCAATTTGGTACATAATTCATTCAACTCTTCAGTCAATTTTTACAATGATTATTATCAATATTGAGGCAAAATTATGTTATTCCAATACCTAATATCTAATTGATATTCAATTTTTCCATATTGCAGATGGATAATAGAGGCAAGTATGGGAATGCATAACATGATGACAATATTATTCATCTACTATATGACAAAATTGTATAGAGATTGTTGAAAAGTTGCATTAATCAATTAATTTTGCCGGAAATGAACTACTTTTAATTCGTACAGATAGAAGCAAAATAAGTTTGCATTGTTGGAGAAATTGACAGTTAATTACAAAAAAAAGGAAATAACTATACAAGGAGAACAAAAAAATAAGAAAAGCTAATGGGATATATCGCCATCTTCCTTAGCAGACTTTTCTTCATCACCCGAATTCTTCCTTTCATCGCCAGATTCCTCCTCTTCATCAATATTATCTTCATCCTTAGTGGAACTTTCCTCTTCACCAAATTTCTCTCTTTCATCTTCGCCAACATTATCTTCATCTTCACTAGAAACTTCAGCTTCACTATCAGTAATTTCAAGATCTGAAATTTCTGGTGGAATTTCCTCTAAAAGTACATGATATGAAACATGACAGATATTATGCTCATCGCAAACTATCTTAATGAACTTATTACGAGTAACAAGAAGAGATCTATTAAAATTCGTGTTGGAAATAGTAAGTTGCTCCTTCAATTTTGAATATTTCTCATTGCGAGCAGCAAGGGTAGTTGCGAGTTGACGTTTATCATTATCAAGTTCTTGAAGTCTTTCGCGACAGTTTTTCTCAACACCTGCGAGAATATGACAATGGATTAGAAATTTTTCAAGGAAAATATACTAGAAACAAAGAATTAACATAATTGAGTAGTTAACAACCTTCTCTTTCAGAAATCATATCTCTAATTAAAGCAGCTTGTTCGACCTGAAGACTAACATTTACACCTAAATTATTTCTGGCATTATCAATAACTTGTGCAGCCCAAGCAAACTCATCATCGCTACCAATAAGAAGACGAGAACGAACTTGAGTTTCCCTCGCAAGAAGATCTTCATTCTTGTGGATAAGTTTATCTCTTTCCACTTGAGTATCAAAAAGGGTCTTATGAAAATCTGCTAAGGTCTTGACACCATTTTTAATAGCAAGATCCTTCTCGTCAATAAGATCGATATTCCTCTTCCTTAATCTATTTATTTCTTCTTTTGAGTCATGGTAAAGACGTTTAAATTTGTTGGTTAAATTTAAATTGGATCTGTGTTCTATTTTTAAAAGGTTAAATTTGGATTTAAGTTCCTCAGAAGAGAGAGATTTAATTTGATTATCTGAAAAGTTATTTAGAGAATCATTAAGGCGGGTAAGAAGAGTATTATCATCTATAGGTTCAGGGAAAGATTGGAGGAATGTTGCCTTATCAGTAAGACCATAAACATCTGCAAAATGGTTGCTTGAATAAGTTGCGATAGGGAGAAAAGGGTTAAGAAAGAAAGAAAGTAGATCTTACCATATAATTTTTGATGAGCAGTATCAAGATCAGCGATTTTCTTCTTATCAGCTGAGGCATCAATCTTCAATTGCTTATTTTCCCTGCGAAGCTCAACAATTTCAGCCTCTAATTTTTCTTTATCTTGACAAATATTAGTAACCTTCTCTTCTTGAATAACACGTCTACTATCCAAGTCAGAAGCAACAGCAAAAGAAGTTTTTCCAATCTGCGAGAGAATTATATAAATTAAGATTTGGCGAAGAAATAAATACAATGAACAAGAGGAAACTACTTTTCAGATGGCTTTAACGAATCCCCTTGCTAGTAGATACTAGTGCTACGAAATATAATTAACTTAAAGCTTTTTTCAGAGCTTTTTAGAGTTTTTCAGAGCTCTTTAGATATTTTGTGGCTTTTTAGAGTTTTCACTGTTTTTTAGAGTTTTCAAGGCTTTTAAGGGAACATTCAAATTTGATCTTCACTTTTTTAGTGATTTGGTTTTATCATTCTTTAACTAATTTCCAAGCTTGTAGATCCTAGTGCTACGGAGTATAATTAAATTTAAGCTTTTCTAAGGTTTTTGGAGTCTTCCTGAGCTTGTTTGAGTTTCTCGGAGCTCTTTCAGGGCTCTTTAGTGTTTTTAGGGTTTTTAGGAATCATTCAAAGATAATCTTCATTATTGTAGGGAATTTTGTTAGTATCATTCTTTATAAAGAATTAAGTTACTTTCAGTTGGCTTTAACGAATCCCTGGCTAGTAGATACTGGTGCTACGAAATATAATTAACTTATAGCTTTTTCTGAGCTTTTTAGAGTTTTTCAGAGCTCTTTAGATATTTGGTGGCTTTTTAGAGTTTTCGGTGTTTTTTAGAGTTTTCAAGGGTTTATAGAGAACATTCAAATTTGATCTTTACTTTTTTAGTGATTTGGTTTTATCATTCTTTGACGAATTTCCAAGCTTGTAGATCCCAGTGCTACGGAGTATAATTAAATTTAATCTTTTCTAAGGTTTTTGTAGTCTTTCTGAGCTTTTTTGAGTTTCTCAGAGCTCTTTCAGGGCTCTTTAATGTTTTTAGGGTTTTTAGGAATCATTCAAAGATAATCTTCATTATTGTAGGGAATTTTGTTAGTATCATTCTTTATAAAGAATTAAGTTACTTTCAGTTGGCTTTAACGAATCCCGTTGCTAGTAGATACTGGTGCTACGAAATATAATTAACTTATAGCTTTTTCTGAGCTTTTTAGAGTTTTTCAGAGCTCTTTAGATATTTGGTGGCTTTTTAGAGTTTTCGGTGTTTTTTAGAGTTTTCAAGGGTTTATAGAGAACATTCAAATTTGATCTTTACTTTTTTAGTGATTTGGTTTTATCATTCTTTGACGAATTTCCAAGCTTGTAGATCCCAGTGCTACGGAGTATAATTAAATTTAAGCTTTTCTAAGGTTTTTGTAGTCTTCTGAGTTTTTTGAGTTTCTCAGAGCTCTTTCAGGGCTCTTTAGTGTTTTTAGGGTTTTTAGGAATCATTCAAAGATAATCTTCATTATTGTAGGGAATTTTGTTAGTATCATTCTTTATAAAGAATTAAGTTACTTTCAGTTGGCTTTAACGAATCCCCTGGCTAGTAGATACTGGTGCTACGAAATATAATTAACTTATAGCTTTTTCTGAGCTTTTTAGAGTTTTTCAGAGCTCTTTAGATATTTGGTGGCTTTTTAGAGTTTTCGGTGTTTTTTAGAGTTTTCAAGGGTTTATAGAGAACATTCAAATTTGATCTTTACTTTTTTAGTGATTTGGTTTTATCATTCTTTGACGAATTTCCAAGCTTGTAGATCCCAGTGCTACGGAGTATAATTAAATTTAAGCTTTTCTAAGGTTTTTGTAGTCTTTTTGAGGTTTTTTGAGTTTCTCAGAGATCTTTCAGGGCTCTTTAGTGTTTTTAGGGTTTTTAGGAATCATTCAAAGATAATCTTCATTATTGTAGGGAATTTTGTTAGTATCATTCTTTATAAAGAATTAAGTTACTTTCAGATGGCTTTAACGAATCCCGTTGCTAGTAGATACTAGTGCTACGAAATATAATTAACTTAAAGCTTTTTCAGAGCTTTTTAGAGTTTTTCAGAGCTCTTTAGATATTTTGTGGCTTTTTAGAGTTTTCACTGTTTTTTAGAGTTTTCAAGGCTTTTAAGGAACATTCAAATTTGATCTTTACTTTTTTAGTGATTTGGTTTTATCATTCTTTGACTAATTTCCAAGCTTGTAGATCCTAGTGCTACGGAGTATAATTAAATTTAAGCTTTTCTAAGGTTTTTGGAGTCTTCCTGAGCTTGTTTGAGTTTCTCAGAGCTCTTTCAGGGCTCTTTAGTGTTTTTAGGGTTTTTAGGAATCATTCAAAGATAATCTTCATTATTGTAGGGAATTTTGTTAGTATCATTCTTTATAAAGAATTAAGTTACTTTCAGTTGGCTTTAACGAATCCCCTGGCTAGTAGATACTGGTGCTACGAAATATAATTAACTTATAGCTTTTTCAGAGCTTTTTAGAGTTTTTCAGAGCTCTTTAGATATTTGGTGGCTTTTTAGAGTTTTCGGTGTTTTTTAGAGTTTTCAAGGGTTTATAGAGAACATTCAAATTTGATCTTTACTTTTTTAGTGATTTGGTTTTATCATTCTTTGACGAATTTCCAAGCTTGTAGATCCCAGTGCTACGGAGTATAATTAAATTTAAGCTTTTCTAAGGTTTTTTGTAGTCTTTCTGAGGTTTTTTGAGTTTCTCAGAGCTCTTTCAGGGCTCTTTAGTGTTTTTAGGGTTTTTAGGAATCATTCAAAGATAATCTTCATTATTGTAGGGAATTTTGTTAGTATCATTCTTTATAAAGAATTAAGTTACTTTCAGTTGGCTTTAACGAATCCCGTTGCTAGTAGATACTGGTGCTACGAAATATAATTAACTTATAGCTTTTTTCTGAGCTTTTTAGAGTTTTTCAGAGCTCTTTAGATATTTGGTGGCTTTTTAGAGTTTTCGGTGTTTTTTAGAGTTTTCAAGGGTTTATAGAGAACATTCAAATTTGATCTTTACTTTTTTAGTGATTTGGTTTTATCATTCTTTGACGAATTTCCAAGCTTGTAGATCCCAGTGCTACGGAGTATAATTAAATTTAAGCTTTTCTAAGGTTTTTGTAGTCTTCCTGAGCTTTTTTGAGTTTCTCAGAGCTCTTTCAGGGCTCTTTAGTGTTTTTAGGGTTTTTAGGAATCATTCAAAGATAATCTTCATTATTGTAGGGAATTTTGTTAGTATCATTCTTTATAAAGAATTAAGTTACTTTCAGTTGGCTTTAACGAATCCCTTGGCTAGTAGATACTAGTGCTACGAAATATAATTAACTTATAGCCTTTTCTGAGCTTATTAGAGTTTTTCAGAGCTCTTTAGATATTTTGTGGCTTTTTAGAGTTTTCGGTGTTTTTTAGAGTTTTCAAGGGTTTATAGAGAACATTCAAATTTGATCTTTACTTTTTTAGTGATTTGGTTTTATCATTCTTTGACGAATTTCCAAGCTTGTAGATCCTAGTGCTACGGAGTATAATTAAATTTAAGCTTTTCTAAGGTTTTTGTAGTCTTTCTGAGCTTTTTTTGAGTTTCTCAGAGCTCTTTCAGGGCTCTTTAGTGTTTTTAGGGTTTTTAGGAATCATTCAAAGATAATCTTCATTATTGTAGGGAATTTTGTTAGTATCATTCTTTATAAAGAATTAAGTTACTTTCAGATGGCTTTAACGAATCCCCTGGCTAGTAGATACTGGTGCTACGAAATATAATTAACTTATAGCTTTTTCAGAGCTTTTTAGAGTTTTTCAGAGCTCTTTAGATATTTTGTGGCTTTTTAGAGTTTTCGGTGTTTTTTAGAGTTTTCAAGGCTTTTAAGGGAACATTCAAATTTGATCTTTACTTTTTTAGTGATTTGGTTTTATCATTCTTTGACGAATTTCCAAGCTTGTAGATCCTAGTGCTACGGAGTATAATTAAATTTAAGCTTTTCTAAGGTTTTTTGGAGTCTTCCTGAGCTTGTTTGAGTTTCTCAGAGCTCTTTCAGGGCTCTTTAGTGTTTTTAGGGTTTTTAGGAATCATTCAAAGATAATCTTCATTATTGTAGGGAATTTTGTTAGTATCATTCTTTATAAAGAATTAAGTTACTTTCAGTTGGCTTTAACGAATCCCTGGCTAGTAGATACTAGTGCTACGAAATATAATTAACTTATAGCTTTTTTCTGAGCTTTTTAGAGTTTTTCAGAGCTCTTTAGATATTTGGTGGCTTTTTAGAGTTTCGGTGTTTTTTAGAGTTTTCAAGGGTTTATAGAGAACATTCAAATTTGATCTTTACTTTTTTAGTGATTTGGTTTTATCATTCTTTGACGAATTTCCAAGCTTGTAGATCCTAGTGCTACGGAGTATAATTAAATTTAAGCTTTTCTAAGGTTTTTGTAGTCTTCTGAGCTTTTTGAGTTTCTCGAGCTCTTCAGGGCTTTTTTAGTGTTTTTAGGGTTTTTAGGAATCATTCAAAGATAATCTTCATTATTGTAGGGAATTTTGTTAGTATCATTCTTTATAAAGAATTAAGTTACTTTCAGTTGGCTTTAACGAATCCCCTGGCTAGTAGATACTGGTGCTACGAAATATAATTAACTTATAGATTTTTCTGAGCTTTTTAGAGTTTTTCAGAGCTCTTTAGATATTTGGTGGCTTTTTAGAGTTTTCAAGGGTTTATAGAGAACATTCAAATTTGATCTTTACTTTTTTAGTGATTTGGTTTTATCATTCTTTGACGAATTTCCAAGCTTGTAGATCCTAGTGCTACGGAGTATAATTAAATTTAAGCTTTTCTAAGGTTTTTGTAGTCTTTCTGAGGTTTTTTTGAGTTTCTCAGGGCTCTTTAGTGTTTTTAGGGTTTTTAGGAATCATTCAAAGATAATCTTCATTATTGTAGGGAATTTTGTTAGTATCATTCTTTATAAAGAATTAAGTTACTTTCAGATGGGTTTAACGAATCCCGTTGCTAGTAGATACTAGTGCTACGAAATATAATTAACTTATAGCTTTTTCTGAGCTTTTTAGAGTTTTTCAGAGCTCTTTAGATATTTTGTGGCTTTTTAGAGTTTTCGGTGTTTTTTAGAGTTTTCAAGGGTTTATAGAGAACATTCAAATTTGATCTTTACTTTTTTAGTGATTTGGTTTTATCATTCTTTGACGAATTTCCAAGCTTGTAGATCCCAGTGCTACGGAGTATAATTAAATTTAAGCTTTTCTAAGGTTTTTGTAGTCTTTCTGAGGTTTTTTGAGTTTCTCAGAGCTCTTTCAGGGCTCTTTAGTGTTTTTAGGGTTTTTAGGAATCATTCAAAGATAATCTTCATTATTGTAGGGAATTTTGTTAGTATCATTCTTTATAAAGAATTAAGTTACTTTCAGTTGGCTTTAACGAATCCCCTGGCTAGTAGATACTGGTGCTACGAAATATAATTAACTTATAGCTTTTTCTGAGCTTTTTAGAGTTTTTCAGAGCTCTTTAGATATTTTGTGGCTTTTTAGAGTTTTCGGTGTTTTTTAGAGTTTTCAAGGATTTTAAGAGAACATTCAAATTTGATCTTTACTTTTTTAGTGATTTGGTTTTATCATTCTTTGACGAATTTCCAAGCTTGTAGATCCTAGTGCTACGGAGTATAATTAAATTTAAGCTTTTTCAGAGCTTTTTGGAGTCTTTCTGAGCTTGTTTGAGTTTCTCAGAGCTCTTTCAGGGCTCTTTAGTGTTTTTAGGGTTTTTAGGAATCATTCAAAGATAATCTTCATTATTGTAGGGAATTTTGTTAGTATCATTCTTTATAAAGAATTAAGTTACTTTCAGTTGGCTTTAACGAATCCCCTGGCTAGTAGATATACTGGTGCTACGAAATATAATTAACTTATAGCCTTTTCTGAGCTTTTTAGAGTTTTTCAGAGCTCTTTAGATATTTGGTGGCTTTTTAGAGTTTTCGGTGTTTTTTAGAGTTTTCAAGGGTTTATAGAGAACATTCAAATTTGATCTTTACTTTTTTAGTGATTTGGTTTTATCATTCTTTGACGAATTTCCAAGCTTGTAGATCCCAGTGCTACGGAGTATAATTAAATTTAAGCTTTTCTAAGGTTTTTGTAGTCTTCTGAGCTTTTTAGAGTTTCTCAGAGCTCTTTCAGGGCTCTTTAGTGTTTTTAGGGTTTTTAGGAATCATTCAAAGATAATCTTCATTATTGTAGGGAATTTTGTTAGTATCATTCTTTATAAAGAATTAAGTTACTTTCAGTTGGCTTTAACGAATCCCTGGCTAATAGATACTGGTGCTACGAAATATAATTAACTAAAGCTTTTTTAGAGCTTTTTAGAGTTTTTCAGAGCTCTTTAGATATTTGGTGGCTTTTTAGAGTTTTCGGTGTTTTTTAGAGTTTTCAAGGGTTTATAGAGAACATTCAAATTTGATCTTTACTTTTTTAGTGATTTGGTTTTATCATTCTTTGACGAATTTCCAAGCTTGTAGATCCCAGTGCTACGGAGTATAATTAAATTTAAGCTTTTCTAAGGTTTTTGTAGTCTTCCTGAGCTTTTTTGAGTTTCTCAGAGCTCTTTCAGGGCTCTTTAGTGTTTTTAGGGTTTTTAGGAATCATTCAAAGATAATCTTCATTATTGTAGGGAATTTTGTTAGTATCATTCTTTATAAAGAATTAAGTTACTTTCAGTTGGCTTTAACGAATCCCCTGGCTAGTAGATACTGGTGCTACGAAATATAATTAACTTATAGCTTTTTCTGAGCTTTTTAGAGTTTTTCAGAGCTCTTTAGATATTTGGTGGCTTTTTAGAGTTTTCGGTGTTTTTTAGAGTTTTCAAGGGTTTATAGAGAACATTCAAATTTGATCTTTACTTTTTTAGTGATTTGGTTTTATCATTCTTTGACGAATTTCCAAGCTTGTAGATCCTAGTGCTACGGAGTATAATTAAATTTAAGCTTTTCTAAGGTTTTTGTAGTCTTTCTGAGTTTTTTGAGTTTCTCAGAGCTCTTTCAGGGCTCTTTAATGTTTTTAGGGTTTTTAGGAATCATTCAAAGATAATCTTCATTATTGTAGGGAATTTTGTTAGTATCATTCTTTATAAAGAATTAAGTTACTTTCAGATGGCTTTAACGAATCCCGTTGCTAGTAGATACTAGTGCTACGAAATATAATTAACTTAAAGCTTTTTCAGAGCTTTTTAGAGTTTTTCAGAGCTCTTTAGATATTTTGTGGCTTTTTAGAGTTTTCACTGTTTTTTAGAGTTTTCAAGGCTTTTAAGGGAACATTCAAATTTGATCTTTACTTTTTTAGTGATTTGGTTTTATCATTCTTTGACGAATTTCCAAGCTTGTAGATCCTAGTGCTACGGAGTATAATTAAATTTAAGCTTTTCTAAGGTTTTTGGAGTCTTCCTGAGCTTGTTTGAGTTTCTCAGAGCTCTTTCAGGGCTCTTTAGTGTTTTTAGGGTTTTTAGGAATCATTCAAAGATAATCTTCATTATTGTAGGGAATTTTGTTAGTATCATTCTTTATAAAGAATTAAGTTACTTTCAGTTGGCTTTAACGAATCCCCTGGCTAGTAGATACTGGTGCTACGAAATATAATTAACTTATAGCTTTTTCTGAGCTTTTTAGAGTTTTTCAGAGCTCTTTAGATATTTGGTGGCTTTTTAGAGTTTTCGGTGTTTTTTAGAGTTTTCAAGGGTTTATAGAGAACATTCAAATTTGATCTTTACTTTTTTAGTGATTTGGTTTTATCATTCTTTGACGAATTTCCAAGCTTGTAGATCCCAGTGCTACGGAGTATAATTAAATTTAAGCTTTTCTAAGGTTTTTGTAGTCTTTCTGAGGTTTTTGAGTTTTCGAGAGCTATTTCAGGGCTCTTTAGTGTTTTTAGGGTTTTTAGGAATCATTCAAAGATAATCTTCATTATTGTAGGGAATTTTGTTAGTATCATTCTTTATAAAGAATTAAGTTACTTTCAGATGGCTTTAACGAATCCCCTTGCTAGTAGATACTAGTGCTACGAAATATAATTAACTTAAAGCTTTTTCAGAGCTTTTTAGAGTTTTTCAGAGCTCTTTAGATATTTTGTGGCTTTTTAGAGTTTTCGGTGTTTTTTAGAGTTTTCAAGGCTTTTAAGGGAACATTCAAATTTGATCTTTACTTTTTTAGTGATTTGGTTTTATCATTCTTTGACGAATTTCCAAGCTTGTAGATCCTAGTGCTACGGAGTATAATTAAATTTAAGCTTTTCTAAGGTTTTTGTAGTCTTTCTGAGGTTTTTTTGAGTTTCTCAGAGCTCTTTCAGGGCTCTTTAGTGTTTTTAGGGTTTTTAGGAATCATTCAAAGATAATCTTCATTATTGTAGGGAATTTTGTTAGTATCATTCTTTATAAAGAATTAAGTTACTTTCAGTTGGCTTTAACGAATCCTGTTGCTAGTAGATACTAGTGCTACGAAATATAATTAACTTATAGCCTTTTCTGAGCTTTTTAGAGTTTTTCAGAGCTCTTTAGATATTTTGTGGCTTTTTAGAGTTTTCACTGTTTTTTAGAGTTTTCAAGGCTTTTAAGGGAACATTCTAATTTGATCTTTACTTTTTTAGTGATTTGGTTTTATCATTCTTTGACGAATTTCCAAGCTTGTAGATCCTAGTGCTACGGAGTATAATTAAATTTAAGCTTTTCTAAGGTTTTTGGAGTCTTCCTGAGCTTGTTTGAGTTTCTCAGGGCTCTTTAGTGTTTTTAGGGTTTTTAGGAATCATTCAAAGATAATCTTCATTATTGTAGGGAATTTTGTTAGTATCATTCTTTATAAAGAATTAAGTTACTTTCAGTTGGCTTTAACGAATCCCCTGGCTAGTAGATACTGGTGCTACGAAATATAATTAACTTATAGCTTTTTTCTGAGCTTTTTTAGAGTTTTTCAGAGCTCTTTAGATATTTGGTGGCTTTTTAGAGTTTTCGGTGTTTTTTAGAGTTTTCAAGGGTTTATAGAGAACATTCAAATTTGATCTTTACTTTTTAGTGATTTGGTTTTATCATTCTTTGACGAATTTCCAAGCTTGTAGATCCCAGTGCTACGGAGTATAATTAAATTTAAGCTTTTCTAAGGTTTTTGTAGTCTTTCTGAGCTTTTTGAGTTTCTCAGAGCTATTTCAGGGCTCTTTAATGTTTTTAGGGTTTTTAGGAATCATTCAAAGATAATCTTCATTATTGTAGGGAATTTTGTTAGTATCATTCTTTATAAAGAATTAAGTTACTTTCAGTTGGCTTTAACGAATCCCCTGGCTAGTAGATACTAGTGCTACGAAATATAATTAACTAAAGCTTTTTCAGAGCTTTTTAGAGTTTTTCAGAGCTCTTTAGATATTTGGTGGCTTTTTAGAGTTTTCGGTGTTTTTTAGAGTTTTCAAGGGTTTATAGAGAACATTCAAATTTGATCTTTACTTTTTTAGTGATTTGGTTTTATCATTCTTTGACGAATTTCCAAGCTTGTAGATCCTAGTGCTACGGAGTATAATTAAATTTAAGCTTTTCTAAGGTTTTTGGAGTCTTCCTGAGCTTTTTGAGTTTCTCAGAGCTCTTTCAGGGCTCTTTAGTGTTTTTAGGGTTTTTAGGAATCATTCAAAGATAATCTTCATTATTGTAGGGAATTTTGTTAGTATCATTCTTTATAAAGAATTAAGTTACTTTCAGTTGGCTTTAACGAATCCCCTGGCTAGTAGATACTGGTGCTACGAAATATAATTAACTTATAGCTTTTTACAGTTTTTCAGAGCTTTTTAGATTTTCAGAGCTCTTTAGATATTTTGTGGCTTTTTAGAGTTTTCGGTGTTTTTTAGAGTTTTCAAGGGTTTATAGAGAACATTCAAATTTGATCTTTACTTTTTTAGTGATTTGGTTTTATCATTCTTTGACGAATTTCCAAGCTTGTAGATCCCAGTGCTACGGAGTATAATTAAATTTAAGCTTTTCTAAGGTTTTTGTAGTCTTCTGAGGTTTTTGAGTTTTCTAGAGCTATTACAGGGCTCTTTAATGTTTTTAGGGTTTTTAGGAATCATTCAAAGATAATCTTCATTATTGTAGGGAATTTTGTTAGTATCATTCTTTATAAAGAATTAAGTTACTTTCAGATGGCTTTAACGAATCCCGTTGCTAGTAGATACTAGTGCTACGAAATATAATTAACTTAAAGCTTTTTCAGAGCTTTTTAGAGTTTTTCAGAGCTCTTTAGATATTTTGTGGCTTTTTAGAGTTTTCACTGTTTTTTAGAGTTTTCAAGGCTTTTATAGGAACATTCAAATTTGATCTTTACTTTTTTAGTGATTTGGTTTTATCATTCTTTAACTAATTTCCAAGCTTGTAGATCCTAGTGCTACGGAGTATAATTAAATTTAAGCTTTTCTAAGGTTTTTGGAGTCTCCTGAGCTTGTTTGAGTTTCTCAGAGCTCTTTCAGGGCTCTTTAGTGTTTTTAGGGTTTTTAGGAATCATTCAAAGATAATCTTCATTATTGTAGGGAATTTTGTTAGTATCATTCTTTATAAAGAATTAAGTTACTTTCAGTTGGCTTTAACGAATCCCCTGGCTAGTAGATACTGGTGCTACGAAATATAATTAACTTATAGCTTTTTCTGAGCTTTTTAGAGTTTTTCAGAGCTCTTTAGATATTTGGTGGCTTTTTAGAGTTTTCGGTGTTTTTTAGAGTTTTCAAGGGTTTATAGAGAACATTCAAATTTGATCTTTACTTTTTTAGTGATTTGGTTTTATCATTCTTTGACGAATTTCCAAGCTTGTAGATCCTAGTGCTACGGAGTATAATTAAATTTAAGCTTTTCTAAGGTTTTTGTAGTCTTTCTGAGCTTTTTTGAGTTTCTCAGAGCTCTTTCAGGGCTCTTTAGTGTTTTTAGGGTTTTTAGGAATCATTCAAAGATAATCTTCATTATTGTAGGGAATTTTGTTAGTATCATTCTTTATAAAGAATTAAGTTACTTTCAGTTGGCTTTAACGAATCCCCTGGCTAGTAGATACTGGTGCTACGAAATATAATTAACTTATAGCTTTTTCTGAGCTTTTTAGAGTTTTTCAGAGCTCTTTAGATATTTGGTGGCTTTTTAGAGTTTTCGGTGTTTTTTAGAGTTTTCAAGGGTTTATAGAGAACATTCAAATTTGATCTTTACTTTTTTAGTGATTTGGTATTATCATTCTTTACTTTTTTAGTGATTTGGTTTTATCATTCTTTGACGAATTTCCAAGCTTGTAGATCCTAGTGCTACGGAGTATAATTAAATTTAAGCTTTTCTAAGGTTTTTGTAGTCTTTCTGAGCTTTTTGAGTTTCTCAGAGCTCTTTTCAGGGCTTTTTAGTGTTTTTAGGGTTTTTAGGAAACATTCAAAGATAATCTTCATTATTGTAGGGAATTTTGTTAGTATCATTCTTTATAAAGAATTAAGTTACTTTCAGTTGGCTTTAACGAATCCCGTTGCTAGTAGATACTAGTGCTACGAAATATAATTAACTTATAGCTTTTTCTGAGCTTTTTAGAGTTTTTCAGAGCTCTTTAGATATTTTGTGGCTTTTTAGAGTTTTCGGTGTTTTTTAGAGTTTTCAAGGGTTTATAGAGAACATTCAAATTTGATCTTTACTTTTTTAGTGATTTGGTTTTATCATTCTTTGACGAATTTCCAAGCTTGTAGATCCTAGTGCTACGGAGTATAATTAAATTTAAGCTTTTCTAAGGTTTTTGTAGTCTTCCTGAGCTTTTTGAGTTTCTCAGAGCTCTTTCAGGGCTCTTTAGTGTTTTTAGGGTTTTTAGGAATCATTCAAAGATAATCTTCATTATTGTAGGGAATTTTGTTAGTATCATTCTTTATAAAGAATTAAGTTACTTTCAGTTGGCTTTAACGAATCCCCTAGCAAGTAGATACTAGTGTTACGAAATATAATTAACTTAAAGCTTTTTCTGAGCTTTTTAGAGTTTTTCAGAGCTCTTTAGATATTTTGTGGCTTTTTAGAGTTTTCGGTGTTTTTTAGAGTTTTCAAGGGTTTATAGAGAACATTCAAATTTGATCTTTACTTTTTTAGTGATTTGGTTTTATCATTCTTTGACGAATTTCCAAGCTTGTAGATCCCAGTGCTACGGAGTATAATTAAATTTAAGCTTTTCTAAGGTTTTTGTAGTCTTCCTGAGCTTCTTAGAGTTTCTCAGAGCTCTTTCAGGGCTCTTTAGTGTTTTTAGGGTTTTTAGGAATCATTCAAAGATAATCTTCATTATTGTAGGGAATTTTGTTAGTATCATTCTTTATAAAGAATTAAGTTACTTTCAGTTGGCTTTAACGAATCCCTGGCTAGTAGATACTAGTGCTACGAAATATAATTAACTTAAAGCTTTTTCAGAGCTCTTTAGATATTTTGTGGCTTTTTAGAGTTTTCGGTGTTTTTTAGAGTTTTCAAGGGTTTATAGAGAACATTCAAATTTGATCTTTACTTTTTTAGTGATTTGGTTTTATCATTCTTTGACGAATTTCCAAGCTTGTAGATCCCAGTGCTACGGAGTATAATTAAATTTAAGCTTTTCTAAGGTTTTTGTAGTCTCCTGAGCTTTTTGAGTTTCTCAGAGCTCTTTCAGGGCTCTTTAGTGTTTTTAGGGTTTTTAGGAATCATTCAAAGATAATCTTCATTATTGTAGGGAATTTTGTTAGTATCATTCTTTATAAAGAATTAAGTTACTTTCAGATGGCTTTAACGAATCCCTGGCTAGTAGATACTGGTGCTACGAAATATAATTAACTAAAGCTTTTTCAGAGCTTTTTAGAGTTTTTCAGAGCTCTTTAGATATTTTGTGGCTTTTTAGAGTTTTCGGTGTTTTTTAGAGTTTTCAAGGCTTTTAAGGGAACATTCAAATTTGATCTTTACTTTTTTAGTGATTTGGTTTTATCATTCTTTGACGAATTTCCAAGCTTGTAGATCCTAGTGCTACGGAGTATAATTAAATTTAAGCTTTTCTAAGGTTTTTGGAGTCTTCTGAGCTTGTTTGAGTTTCTCAGAGCTCTTTCAGGGCTCTTTAGTGTTTTTAGGGTTTTTAGGAATCATTCAAAGATAATCTTCATTATTGTAGGGAATTTTGTTAGTATCATTCTTTATAAAGAATTAAGTTACTTTCAGTTGGCTTTAACGAATCCCCTGGCTAGTAGATACTGGTGCTACGAAATATAATTAACTTATAGCTTTTTCAGAGCTTTTTAGAGTTTTTCAGAGCTCTTTAGATATTTGGTGGCTTTTTAGAGTTTTCGGTGTTTTTTTAGAGTTTTCAAGGGTTTATAGAGAACATTCAAATTTGATCTTTACTTTTTTTAGTGATTTGGTTTTATCATTCTTTGACGAATTTCCAAGCTTGTAGATCCCAGTGCTACGGAGTATAATTAAATTTAAGCTTTTCTAAGGTTTTTGTAGTCTTCCTGAGGTTTTTTGAGTTTCTCAGAGATCTTTCAGGGCTCTTTAGTGTTTTTAGGGTTTTTAGGAATCATTCAAAGATAATCTTCATTATTGTAGGGAATTTTGTTAGTATCATTCTTTATAAAGAATTAAGTTACTTTCAGTTGGCTTTAACGAATCCCCTGGCTAGTAGATACTGGTGCTACGAAATATAATTAACTTATAGCTTTTTCTGAGCTTTTTAGAGTTTTTCAGAGCTCTTTAGATATTTGGTGGCTTTTTAGAGTTTTCGGTGTTTTTTAGAGTTTTCAAGGGTTTATAGAGAACATTCAAATTTGATCTTTACTTTTTTAGTGATTTGGTTTTATCATTCTTTGACGAATTTCCAAGCTTGTAGATCCTAGTGCTACGGAGTATAATTAAATTTAAGCTTTTCTAAGGTTTTTGGAGTCTTTCTGAGCTTTTTTGAGTTTCTCAGAGCTATTTCAGGGCTCTTTAGTGTTTTTAGGGTTTTTAGGAATCATTCAAAGATAATCTTCATTATTGTAGGGAATTTTGTTAGTATCATTCTTTATAAAGAATTAAGTTACTTTCAGTTGGCTTTAACGAATCCCCTTGCTAGTAGATACTAGTGCTACGAAATATAATTAACTTAAATCTTTTTCAGAGCTTTTTAGAGTTTTTCAGAGCTCTTTAGATATTTTGTGGCTTTTTAGAGTTTTCGGTGTTTTTTAGAGTTTTCAAGGGTTTATAGAGAACATTCAAATTTGATCTTTACTTTTTTAGTGATTTGGTTTTATCATTCTTTGACGAATTTCCAAGCTTGTAGATCCCAGTGCTACGGAGTATAATTAAATTTAAGCTTTTCTAAGGTTTTTGTAGTCTTCTGAGCTTTTTGAGTTTCTCGAGCTCTTTTTCAGGGCTCTTTAGTGTTTTTAGGGTTTTTAGGAATCATTCAAAGATAATCTTCATTATTGTAGGGAATTTTGTTAGTATCATTCTTTATAAAGAATTAAGTTACTTTCAGTTGGCTTTAACGAATCCCCTTGCTAGTAGATACTAGTGCTACGAAATATAATTAACTTATAGCTTTTTCAGAGCTTTTTAGAGTTTTTCAGAGCTCTTTAGATATTTTGTGGCTTTTTAGAGTTTTCGGTGTTTTTTAGAGTTTTCAAGGCTTTTAAGGGAACATTCAAATTTGATCTTTACTTTTTTAGTGATTTGGTTTTATCATTCTTTGACGAATTTCCAAGCTTGTAGATCCTAGTGCTACGGAGTATAATTAAATTTAAGCTTTTCTAAGGTTTTTGGAGTCTTTCTGAGCTTGTTTGAGTTTCTCAGAGCTCTTTCAGGGCTCTTTAGTGTTTTTAGGGTTTTTAGGAATCATTCAAAGATAATCTTCATTATTGTAGGGAATTTTGTTAGTATCATTCTTTATAAAGAATTAAGTTACTTTCAGTTGGCTTTAACGAATACCCTGGCTAGTAGATACTGGTGCTACGAAATATAATTAACTTATAGCTTTTTCTGAGCTTTTTAGAGTTTTTCAGAGCTCTTTAGATATTTGGTGGCTTTTTAGAGTTTTCGGTGTTTTTTAGAGTTTTCAAGGGTTTATAGAGAACATTCAAATTTGATCTTTACTTTTTTAGTGATTTGGTTTTATCATTCTTTGACGAATTTCCAAGCTTGTAGATCCTAGTGCTACGGAGTATAATTAAATTTAAGCTTTTCTAAGGTTTTTGTAGTCTTTCTGAGCTTTTTTGAGTTTCTCAGAGCTCTTTCAGGGCTCTTTAGTGTTTTTAGGGTTTTTAGGAATCATTCAAAGATAATCTTCATTATTGTAGGGAATTTTGTTAGTATCATTCTTTATAAAGAATTAAGTTACTTTCAGTTGGCTTTAACGAATCCCTGGCTAGTAGATACTAGTGCTACGAAATATAATTAACTTATAGCTTTTCTGAGCTTTTTAGAGTTTTTCAGAGCTCTTTAGATATTTGGTGGCTTTTTAGAGTTTTCGGTGTTTTTTAGAGTTTTCAAGGGTTTATAGAGAACATTCAAATTTGATCTTTACTTTTTTAGTGATTTGGTTTTATCATTCTTTGACGAATTTCCAAGCTTGTAATCTAGTGCTACGGAGTATAATTAAATTTAAGCTTTTCTAAGGTTTTTGTAGTCTTCTGAGAGCTTTTTGAGTTTCTCGAGCTCTTTCAGGGCTCTTTAGTGTTTTTAGGGTTTTTAGGAAACATTCAAAGATAATCTTCATTATTGTAGGGAATTTTGTTAGTATCATTCTTTATAAAGAATTAAGTTACTTTCAGTTGGCTTTAACGAATCCCCTGGCTAGTAGATACTAGTGCTACGAAATATAATTAACTTATAGATTTTATGAGCTTTTTAGAGTTTTTCAGAGCTCTTTAGATATTTGGTGGCTTTTTAGAGTTTTCGGTGTTTTTTAGAGTTTTCAAGGGTTTATAGAGAACATTCAAATTTGATCTTTACTTTTTTAGTGATTTGGTTTTATCATTCTTTGACGAATTTCCAAGCTTGTAGATCCCAGTGCTACGGAGTATAATTAAATTTAAGCTTTTCTAAGGTTTTTGTAGTCTTTTCCGAGCTTTTAGAGTTTTCAGAGCTCTTTCAGGGCTTTTAGTGTTTTTAGGGTTTTTAGGAATCATTCAAAGATAATCTTCATTATTGTAGGGAATTTTGTTAGTATCATTCTTTATAAAGAATTAAGTTACTTTCAGTTGGCTTTAACGAATCCCCTGGCTAGTAGATACTAGTGCTACGAAATATAATTAACTTAAAGCTTTTTTTCGAGCTTTTTAGAGTTTTTCAGAGCTCTTTAGATATTTGGTGGCTTTTTAGAGTTTT
>JAJJWX010001831.1:0-11310 GCA_023529315.1 Papaver bracteatum
TTTTTATCGACAAAAAAAAAATTATATTTAACAGAAAAAGGGTACAAGAGGCTTGAACCGCTTAGGGAAAAGAAAAAAAGAGAAAGAAGGGAAACAGACTTGTCACAGCAAGTCAAAAAACCAAAAAACCCCTAGAAAAACTAAGATGGGAAATATATATTTGACCCAATTCTCAACAACTGAGTTAAAAGAAACATCTTCAAATTCCTTAAATCGTTATAAAGTAAAAATCGTTAGATGTGATGATTGGTATCTTCGTTGGGTATGGTACTCCTGTTTGGTTTGCTAATATCTTAAATAGATGCATGTATTCCAAGAGAAATTAAATAACTTGAATATTAATGGAATACCAATTTGTTTAAGAGTGTATCAAAATTCCGAAGTGCTACAATCACCGAGTTTGCTAATATCGGATGGCCTATATATGCATTTTTAGCATTGAATTATCAATGGATGAAAATGGGCCCACAGGTTGTTTTAGTCGGGAGAATGAATCGGTAAACCTAGCATTTTTCATCAAAATTATACTACTTCACAAAAAAAAAAAAAAGTATGCAATTATAATCTACAGTGTTTTTCTAGCGTACAGTCCACAATGTTAATTAATCTTTCATAGTTGTTTATACTATATATCCACAATGTTAATCCCCAAAATGTTAGCTTCCAATATGAATAAGAAAGATTGGGGAGAGGGCCAAACACTTAATTTCCACGTATTCATATATAATATTAGAGGTGCCATTAGCATTACTACAAGTATATTTGGGATTCGGAAAATGGGTCATTTGTCCAAATAATTTTAAAACATGGTTCAAATGGACGAGTAAAAATTAGTATGAGAGAAATAGACACCAAAAAAATAGCAAGGATGAAACTGGATTCATCCTAACTTAAACTTAAAAAATAGCAAGGATGAAACTGGATGCATCCTTATGTAAATTAAAAATAAGAAAAAGTATCTGAAAATGGATAGGATGAAACTGTTTGCATCCTGGTATTTTTACATTTTTGTCCATTTAAACAGTATCAAAATCTAAATGTCTTTTTCGCCCAAAAATTATTGATTTTAGTCTTTTTAACCAATTTTGTGTTTGGGATTTGGGTCATTAGCTATGAAGCACAGATACTTCAAAATTGGTGACGTATCCGTATCAGCACCGTATCAGTATCAGATACTTGGGGATACTTGTGGATACGTATCAGATACTCCATTTAAAGTGTCACCTTTTTTTAATTACAAAAAGGGTAGGGGATACTCTGGGATACCTTTTCAGATACTTTACGAGGGATACTTCTTATAATCTAACATTTATTTTTTTTATACAAAATCTATATATTTATAAATTTATACATAAATCTAAATATTTATAGATATTTGTACTCATAAACATATTGAATAATTATATCTAAACCTAATAACTTGTTGACTATAAAGAAAAAATACTTGGTATTTATTTTTATGGTGCTTCAAAAAAAAATATTGTGTTAGAAAAATCTAGGTTTAAGGCTTATTGGCCAGTCATGTTCTTCATGTTGTTTAGAGAGAAATCGGAGTATATATGATTTTATCCATTCAATTAACATAAGTAAGACTAAATTTTCTAGCAATTTTTTTATTTTAACATAAGTAGGACTGAAACCCAAAATACTGAAAATTTAATGTTTGCTCACTTTAATAATTCAAAATAATATCTATCGGAATTTTTTATTTTATTATATGTTTTTTAATAAATACATCGTATCCCAATCAGATCCAGTGTGCCCATTTTATGAAAATTGACGAATCCTCAGATCGATTGTCAAAACATAAATTATCCATGCATCATAGTACACTCTTAAACAAATTGGTATTCCATTAATATTCAAGTTATCTAATTTCTCTTCGAATACATGCATCTATTTAAGATATTAGCAAACCAAACAGGAGTATACCCAACGAAGATACCAATCATCAAATCTAACGATTTTTTACTTTATAGTGAATTAATCATGCAAATTACAAATGACATGATCACGATTTGGCATCTTTTATATATCAATGTGGCCTACCAAATCCGGCTATCCTCGTAGAAATCCAAAGGTTTCTATTTTACCTAGCAGACAGATAAGGTTTGCTTTTTGCTAGCTAAGTGAAGGACAAAGTCTAGTCGATGGAGCTAGTTAGAACAGAATTAGGTTTGAAAAGACGTTATAGTCTCTTAAATTGTTAACCTAACCAAACCATCTACGGGTGAAATTAAGCCATACCCGTAAGCTGAACCCGTACTCATTAAGTGACCCATGAATCAAAATGCATGTCTGATTCTCTCTATCAGATGAAACTGTTTTCCATGAGAAGAGATCTCATAATTTTGGAATAATAACTTGTCGATTCTAAATCGATACTTTGTATCTCGCTTGACAATCAGAAGGTGATCTAATTAAGATCTCGAAAAAGCCATAGATCCAAGATCAAAAGCAAGGTATTATGTAGAATTTTCTTTCTTTTCCTCTGCTCTTTCACCGTTTTTAATTTTCGTTTTCTAGGGTTTTTTAGAGTATGATTTCATTTTTTTCTCATCGTTAATTTATCCATGGATTATAAAAAAAAATCATGATAAAAATGCTTAAGGTTTTTTGTTGAGCAATTTGTTCAGTTGTCAGAGTTTAGATAAACTTAAGGGGTCTTTGTATAGGATAATTGATGGTGACTGAACATAAATCCCCTCACTCTTAATCTTATTTTCTTATTATGGTTTTAGAGTTTTTAAGGCTTAATTTGATGTTTTGGTTTTGTGGGGGTGTTAAAATCTTCCCTTGTGAGAGTTAGAAAGATGGATTCTGAGAGTCTTTGATAGTTCAGGTTCGAACTTGAAAGTATTTGATAAAATTCTTGAAAAAAGTGGAGTTATACCGCTTTATAACATTTGGTATTGTTCTTTATATATGTTGGATAAGATTTTTATAGATATTTGTACTCATAAACATATTGAATAATTATATCTAAACCTAATAACTTGTTGACTATAAAGAAAAAATACTTGGTATTTATTTTTATGGTGCTTCAAAAAAAAATATTGTGTTAGAAAAATCTAGGTTTAAGGCTTATTGGGAGGTCATGTTCTTCATGTTGTTTAGAGAAATCGGAGTATATATGATTTTATCCATTCAATTAACATAAGTAAGACTAAATTTTCTAACAATTTTTTTATTTTAACATAAGTAGGACTGAAACCCAAAATACTGAAAATTTAATGTTGGCTCACTTTAATAATTCAAAATAATATCTATCGGAATTTTTTATTTTATTATATGTTTTTTAATAAATACACGTATCCCACCGTATTCCGTGTACCCATTTTATGAAAATTGACGAATCCCCATATCAGTGTCCCAGTCCCCTCGGTATTGCATCATAGGGTAACATTTCTTACACCAAAGCAATTGTTTTTATACTCCCTCCGTCCCTATATAATAGGCGAGGGGTGAATATTATGAATTGCGTTGGATTCATAATTATGCTCAGATTCTTTCCAGTTAGGTTAATCATTCCCAAACGGTTCGGATTAAACGATATTTTTAGGATCCCCATTAATTAAAAGCAGTTGTAAATATTCTCTCCATGAGTAAAAATAGGACAATAATCTTCAAATATGGGATGTTCGACTTCTCTTCTTCAAGGAAAGTAAAACTAGCCTTTAATGGAAGAGGGAGAAACCATAGAAGAAGCGTGCTAAACCATTATGCGTTATTTTTGTAGATGGAGTAATTGATCATAAACACCAAAACAAATGGGAGGGATTTTCTCTTTAAAATTTTTGTTTCCAAAATATTGGAGCCAATTAACATAACGTTGAAATTTTAAAACTTGAAACTTTCCAAAATTTCCAAACCATTTAAATTTTTGGAGCCAAAATCATTGCCTTGACAAATGTTCTGTTTATAAATATGGTATGAGAATCTTATTAACTTATGGAAAGTATGGAATTTGATTTAAACCAAGTTCCAGAAGATAATGATCTTAATCCACCTCCACCTCCTCCCTCCCCTCCACCACCACCATCATTTTCAATTGATTTAAATCAACCTATACCAAGAAGAAGAATTACCCCCTCCTCCTCCTCCTCCACCATCATTTCCAATTGATTTAAATGCCTTGAAGCTCTACAAATATTCGGACAATGGAACAAGCGAAAAATCTTACACTGCTAAAAAATCTATGATCATACAAATGTTACTTAATATGCAGCAAATGAAGTCTGCCAAATGGTACTTTATCAGGGGTTTATCATTTTTGAGAAAAAGATCAGTTTATATCTTTGCTAAGTTAGCTTTCGAAATGGTAAACGTCTCATCAAAAATGGTGAGAAAATTGGTCGTAAGAAGATTCAAATGGATTTTGAAATGATGAAATCATTCACTATAGTCGAACAAATATAAGATCCTGCGTGAAAGGCGCATATCAAAATCAACATTTAGAAAGGTATTAAAGCGAAAACGCTATGAAACGGTCTTAAAAGTACAAAGATATCTAGGTTGAAACTCTTTTGTCTTTCCATAGTCGATGAAAGCTTATCCCCAAAGAAATTTCATGACATGTAATGGTATCACATCGATGAGAAATGGTTTTATATGTCTAAGGCGTCATAAAAAATATTATCTTCATCCTCTAGAAGAAGAGCCTCTTCGTACATGTCATAAGTAAGCGATTTCTTAAAAGTTATGTGGCTCGTCCTAGATTTGATCATTGGAAATGTTATTTTTGATGGGAAAATTGGAATATGGGCATTTGTTTTTATGGTGGTTTTACGAGAGAACAAGCAAAAACCGGGTAGGCACCGGAACTATAGAGATGAGACCAATGAAATCGGTCACGAAAATAGTTACTCGTTCTTTTTAATCGTACATATAAGTATCACAGATAGGGAGTTTTGTGAAGCCGTTCGACAATCGGGTATGGACGTTCAAATGTGTTTTCAACCGCAAATAGTCAGATTTAAATACCAATGATCTTGGATTTTTTAGATCAATTAACGAACACCAACACGTATATGCTCCAAATACATGCTTGAATTAGTCGGTGTAGAAAAACATGATGAATACTCACCTGATTTACTAAACGAAAATTTTTTGACATTGCAGTTTGAAATCATGAAAAGAGGAGGAGAAATAATTATCATATCCCACATATGAACAAGAAAAGATTAAGGCTTTGACTTACATCGAGTGTGAAGATGAGTTTTAAACGAGAGAAAAGAAGCACTTCAAGCACTCATTCAAAAGTGAATCAAGACGTCTAGCGAATTAAACAAGCACGTTGATCATCAAAAATGTTGTACTGTTTTTTTTTTTTTTTTATGTTTGGCAGCTGCGCCAATGTTTTTATTTTCAAGTTTACTGCTCTTTTGTGTTACCATTATCAACCACTAGTATCTTCTTTCCTTTTCATTCTACGTTGCTTTGTTTGTGTTTTTTTTTTTTTTTAAGGCAGGACATCAAGAATTCCAAGTATAGTAGGAATACAACATTAATGGTTTCTCATGATACATCACCAAACTCTCAAATGGATCATTATACGGCAGCATTCAAACACTTCTTATAGATGATCAATCACATCATACTAACCGATAAACACAATCAAACTCTATTCCATTCAAAGTTTCATTCTAGCAAACGGTGAAAAACAACTACAACAAGTTTCAATTATGGAAACAAAGAAAGAAAAAAAAACCTAGTTTGATGTTTCTGTGAGGAGAAAAATTAGGATAACATATTTTCCACATTTGGGAAAATAACTACCATGTGTGCTTGACCTTTCCTACAAAACCATCTTCTTTTGGTGGTGAATTAATATCAATATCTATTTCGATTTTTCTTTTCACTTTTGAAATTTCTTGACCCCTAAGAAGACAATAGAGTAAGACTATCCATCTCCTGATTATCTTCATCAATGGAAAAACGTCTCTTCATCCATTATTCCTTATGAAGATGGAAGATGGAATAGATAAAGAACATATTCATTGTAGGAGAAGATTTATAAGCCAAAAGAAAAAACATTCTCTCTGTGGAGAATTAATGAGTACTGAGGGAACATGGAGTTATTAGAGAGAGTTTTCATGTTTGATAATGTGAGAACAATCAATGGCGATTGTGATACCCAAGCAAATAAATAGGGGCAATGGAAGTAATAGAACGTTTGGAAACTTGAGCTCCGCCTATATATTGGTACAGGGAAAACAGAGAATTCCGCCTATTATATAGGGACGGAGGGAGTAGAAAATAAAAAAGAAACGTCAGTTGAGTGAGTCCACAAGAAACAAAGTCAAAAAAACGGATCACTTATATCCCTGTTGATTGGGTAGACACGAGACTTCATTATCGATTCTGATTAATTAAGGTTGGCAAATTCTTTTGTAGTGAGTTTAGTGGATTTGGTAGGGCAACCCTCCAAGAAATCCAAACATTTCATTTTTTTCCTTGTAGACGGACAAGATTTGAAACTTGCTAACTAGATGGACAAAATCGGTTGTCCGTCCATATTTTTTAAGTTTCATCTTTTCATTCCATGTTTATCCCTTAACCATAATTAATAGGAACCAACTATAGTTAATTTTTAAATATAGTTTTTGTAACTCAATATGTTAGTTTTTTTGTGTAAACCCAAATCTAATAAGAGTTTTGTTTTCTTGGAACTTAGCCTTGTTTACCTTGATATTTTTTGTTTCGTTAGTCACTCACATTACTCCGCTTTTTTCTTCTTTTTATTTTATTGTAATTTATCATGGAAAGCTTCTTTAGGGTTCAAACCCAATCAAAATCCAATGTTTTCGAACCATAATTATTGACAAACATTTTGCTTATGAAACGTTAGGAACGTATTATTGGTACATATACCAAATGCCCAATCTTAGAGATATAAGGACATGGACTTTGACTCTCTTGAGAAAGTGGCTTGTAAACACAACTCCTTTTTAATTTATAAACTCAACAAGTTTAGAGTTCCTTTGTGTTATTATGATGGTTGCGGTCGGTTTGTATATAACTTATGTTTTGCTTTATAATGCCAGTGATGCCTCTTCTCCCAAGTGCTTCATTATAAGCGTATGTCGTAGTGTTATTCATGTGGGTGTCGTCGAAACTGCGTATGCCATAGGGATAGTATGGAATTAATCCAATGATTACAAACGAAGTCTCGCCTCGGATACATTTCGAGATTTGGCTACTCGTGAACATTATTTATTGTTACCAATAGAATTTGGAATTTGTATCTCTAGTCAAATCTGGAATGCCTTAAAGTCTATGGTAGTCTGGATTTATGATCTAAGTGTGTTCTATTACTTGTGTTCCTTTATATATGCATTATTACTCCGTGAATCACTTCTTATGCGGAAAGTATTCAGTTTTAGTTTAACGATTGATTTTTTCTATGATGTATACCGTGACTTCTGGTGTTTTAAGTATCAACTCTTTATTATTCATTTTAATTTATATGACCGTTAAGATCAATTACCCATTTAATTTATACGACGAGCAAATTAAATTACCCGATTTATTTTATCTGATCTTCTTGAAGGGGCACCCAATTTATTTTATATAACCTTCACAAAGGAGTCCGAATTTATTTCGTACGACCTTTGGAAAGGAGTACCCAATTTATTTATCTGATCTTCTGGACAGTGTACTTTATGGAAAAATGCACGAAAACTAATAAAAAGAAAAATCACCATCCATGATGGAGAAGTTATGCTCTACCCCCGAGTTGAAGAGAATAAAAATGGATATTAACGAAAGGAAACTGAAAAGATATCAATATAACCTACATGGTTTGAACAACGAAACATGTACTAATCCATTGGTGATATTCTTACGGCGATTTTACTTGCAGTATATGCTGGTTTCTATAGGTATAAAAACCATATTGTTTAAGCAATCTCGACAAGAAATTGTAAGATTGACAATCTCTCAATATTTTCAGATCATCGATAAAATCTTTCTGAACAAGTGATGGTTAACAATGCGTTTGTAAGATTTTAGTTTTGTCCAAAATCAAGCATTTTTTGCTACCCTTTTCAGTAATTTGATGAGTTGCGTATACATTGCATTATGTAACTTAAGTGATAAAATATTATCCACGGTAACTAATACATGTATAGCTTTCTTAGTCAACAGTTAACCATGATCATTCACCGACCATTTTAGACTTGACCATAGCTTTAGAGTATGATGAATATCATATGATAGAACCAGTCTCCAAATCCAAGATGCACACATGCTTTTCCACACCTTCCCCTAATTCCTGTTGTACAAAATTTAGTTTAAGACTATTAGTATTGCATTTTTTGCATATGACAGAAAAACAAATAACACAACGGTATGTTGAAACAGAAAAATAAAATAACTCGCCAAATAACACATATATTACACCATCAAAGATAGGTGCTCGTCCACCAGATAAAACAACAATGGATGTCCAAACAAACTTAGTAAAGTTTAGATCTCGTTGTAAAAACACAATTAGAAATTTCATCAAAATCAAATTTAGCTAGAGCTATGGTATCACCTATTCTCTAGCCTACAAAATTCATGTCACACCTAAAATAACGAAAACAAACTAATTTCGAGATAACCAAATGCACAAACTATTTGGTGAATACTTTCATTATTCATTTAAATAGTTTAGAATCTTTAGATATATTGTTAACGGTATTGCCTTTACTTTTTTTAATAATACCCAAGTAGACACACCCGCACTTTTTTTTACAGTGGAAAATGCCAAAGACATAGCCTTCATGCATCTTCTATTCGGATAAGTATACATCCTTGTGGTGAGGAGTAGCTTGCTAGAGCTATCTATGCACACATGTCCATTTTCGACTAAACAAACCGGGAGTATGAAGGTTTAACCCTCAAAATATACAAAATAAAGCACAAATTACAAGGGCTTCACTACGACGACACATATCCAATGCGGACACACATCATTAGGCTTAATTTTTGTGAATGAAACACTTTGTCCATTAATATTTTCAAGTAACTTGAATTCGAAGACGGAAGGATTATAAGAAAGTTACCAAACTCGAGTTAGTCGTAGAGATTGTTGTTCGACGGCATCAAATCTATCTTTAGCAATGAGCCCGTTTCAGCAAACATCATTACCCATAAAGATAGTATTTGGAATTTAACATGTAAGTACAATAAAAATTGTACCGACTAGACTTGTACAAAAATATCCACAGCTTGAATAAAGGTGAAATTGCATCCCAAATTTAAGTCCATCTAATCAAAAATCTTATCCAACATATAAAAAAGAACAATACCAAATGTTATAAAGCGGTATAACTCCACTTTTTCAAGAATTTTATCAAATACTTTCAAGTTCGAATCGAACTATCAAAGACTCTCGAATCCATCTTTCTAACTCTCACAAGGGAAGATTTTAACACCCCACAAAACCAAAACATCAAATTAAGCCTTAAAAACTCTAAAACCATAATAAGAAAATAAGATTAAGAGTGAGGATTTATGTTCAGTCACCATCAATTATCCTATACAAAGACCCTTTAAGTTTATCTAAACTCGACAAACCTGAACAAATTGCTCAACAAAAAACCTTAAGCATTTTTATCATGATTTTTTTTATAATCCATGGATAAATTAACGATGAGAAAAAATGAAATCATACTCTAAAAAACCCTAGAAAAAGAAAATTAAAAACGGTGAAAGAGGAGGAAAAGAAAGAAAATTCTACATAATACCTTGCTTTTGATCTTGGATCTATGGCTTTTCGAGCTCTTCAATTAGATCACCTTCAGATTGTCGTTCGAGATACAAAATCGATTTAGAATCGACTGATTATTATTCCAAAATTATGAGATCTCTTCTCATGGAAAATGATTTCATCTGATAGAGAGAATCGTATTATGCATTTTGATTCATGGGTCACTTAACGAGGTACGGGTTCACTTTACAGGTGTGGCTTAATTTCACCAGAGATGGTTTTGGTTAGGTTAACAATTTAGAGACTATAACGTCTTTTCAAACCTAATTCTGTTCTAACTAGCTCCATCGACCTAGACTTTGTCCTTCTACTTAGCTAGCAAAAAGCAAACCTTTAACTGCATATAGGTAAAATAGAAACCTTTGGATTTCTACGAGGATAGCCGGATTTGGTAGGCCACATTGATATATAAAAGATGCCAAATCGTGATCATGTCATTTGTAATTTGCATGATTAATTCACTATAAAGTAAAAATCGTTAGATTTGATGATTGGTATCTTCGTTGGGTATACTCCTGTTTGGTTTGCTAATATCTTAAATAGATGCATGTATACGAAGAGAAATTAGATAACTTGAATATTAATGGAATACCAATTTGTTTAAGAGTGTACTATGATGCATGGATACTGATACGGTGACACTGATACGGGGATTCGTCAATTTTCATAAAATGGGTACACGGGATACGGTGGGATACGTGTATTTATTAAAAAACATATAATAAAATAAAAAATTCCGATAGATATTATTTTGAATTATTAAAGTGAGCAAACATTAAATTTTCAGTATTTTGGGTTTCAGTCCTACTTATGTTAAAATAAAAAAATTGCTAGAAAATTTAGTCTTACTTATGTTAATTGAATGGATAAAATCATATATACTCCGATTTCTCTCTAAACAACATGAAGAACATGACTGCCCAATAAGCCTTAAACCTAGATTTTTCTAACACAATATTTTTTTTTTGAAGCACCATAAAAATAAATACCAAGTATTTTTTCTTTATAGTCAACAAGTTATTAGGTTTAGATATAATTATTCAATATGTTTATGAGTACAAATATCTATAAATATTTAGATTTATGTATAAATTTATAAATATATAGATTTTGTATAAAATAAATAAATGTTAGATTATAAGAAGTATCCCTCGTAAAGTATCTGAAAAGGTATCCCAGAGTATCCCCTACCCCTTTTTGTAATTAAAAAAGGTGACACTTTAAATGGAGTACCGATACGTATCCACAAGTATCCCCAATATAAATCTCGATAATCGTCACGGTTTGATACGGATACGTCACCAATTTTGAAGTATCTGTGCTTCATAATATTCTGTATATAAATATTTGGCAATATTATATATATATATCTTATACTATAAGAAGTGTCCCCTTTAGAATATCCGAGAAGTATCCCCTACCCTTTTCGTAATTAATAAAAAGGGACACTTTAAACGGGGTGTCAGATACGTATCCCCAAGTGTCTCCAAGCATCCTACATTGATAAGGCGTCCGACACGGATACGTCACCGGTTTTGAGGTGTACATGCTTC